>ML820927.1:49636-66497 GCA_009831015.1 Picea engelmannii
CTATTGTTGGAGCTAGGGAACTAAAAACATTGAATTTTATATAATAAAAAGTACCATATATGTAATGATATGATTGGATAACAGATTGGAGGTCTTATTGTGAGCTTCGCTATTCCCAATGTTTTATATGTTATCATATCCAATCTTTTTGATCGTATACAATATTTTTGAATCATATATTTTCCTTATGCATTGCTTGAAGGTGGATTAATGCTAGCATTAGTTCGAATGTTTGTCTTAGCATTTTCTGATAGCATTGTCTTAGATCATATACAGTGCTTTTTTTATTTTTACTAATCATATTGAAATGTTTATATATCCAAGATTTATAGTTCTCGATAGTTCCAAAGTTTATAACCTTGTATTGCGATTTATTTTTTTATTTGTGCTACTATTATTGGTCCCGGTTGCATGTATTTGTATTGACACTTTTTTTGAGGTGCTTTAATAAGTCTGACAGCTTAAATATTTACATGACGTGAGGTCCTCCAATAGGTCTAAAAAATTGATTTTTTTCATACTGTGAGGCCCTTAGACAGTCTCACAGCCTTAAATGTTTATCTAAATACACTTCTCGAAGTACATTTTTCCTCGAAATTTTCCATACAATGTTGCAGTGATTTTGGACAATATTGTTGTCGACCGCCAGTTGAATAGGAACTATATGTTTCATCCTTCTTCTAGCCTTGCAATGCAATTTCATCATCACTGAAGCTACATACATTGTTTATTGGTTCGATAAGTGCTTTTTCTTCGCTAGTTCGTCGGTTGTTGCCTGTTGTTGTTGTTTGGTTGACAATTTGACATGTGCTTCTGCCTTTCATCATTTCAGAGTAAGTTTCCATGCCATAGTTTCATTTTCTATTCCTTCTTTGTTGTTCAGTGTTTAATTTGCAGGTAAGAATGTTTTCTTATTTCTACTAGCAAGCTCGTCATATGTTTCGGGTTCCTTCTGTGCTTTGGTTGCAATTTCATAATCATTGGAGATACATATGTTGTTTACTGGTTTGGTGGTTGTTACTTGTTCCTTGGTTCATTGGTTCGGTGGTTGTTGCTTGTTCGTTGGTTCGTTGGTTCGTCAGTTGCTGGCTGTGTTTGTTTGGATCAAGTTTACGCTTTGGGGCCCCGGGGCTACAGTTGGGCATGTTCATGCTTTCTCACTAGTTTGGTGCTTGTTGTTTTATTTTGTTTGATTCGGCTTTGTAGGGTTGGGGTCCTGGACAATTAGTTGGAGCTGTTTTTTATTTTTTATTTTATTTTTTATTTTTATTTTATTGTTATTGTTTTTTGGGCGCTTTACGGTGTTCAACCCCTGCATCCACGAGTGTGCATGCAGTTGTGTTATTTTCCCTGTCTGGCAAGGTCGATATTTGTACTGCTGTGATATTTTGCTGGTTCTTCAGTGTTGACATGATAGAAAATAGTTGCATGAAAAATAGTTTGAGAAGTACATGTGAAATTGAAATATCCATTTTTTTATTAAAATAAAATATATGCAAGTTACAGTTATAAACCATGTATGGTGAAATGTGCCCATATGACAATACATGTTCTTTATCCTCTACACAGACTGGTGTGCCCACGATACAATTTGTCTTGTACTTGAGATATGATATGTACAAAAAAGATTCTGCAAAATTATATTTCCATGTCAAGAAGCATATCTGGGTAGTTTGCCATGAAAAAAAAAAATCTTGTATCGTGGGCACAACAATCTGTGTAGAGGATAAAGAACATATATTTCCATGGGTGGAAGCATATTTGGATACGTTTCCATGGAAAACCCAAAATCGTTTAGTTATGGACATGCAATTTCGTAATATTTTGTGGATTGTAATATATTTTGGGTAGGGGAAAAAATTACACATGTACATATATGGATGGAGAAGCACAAAGGTTCATGTTTTCGCCTATTTTTTATACTATTCATTGAGTCTCTTTTATTGTATTTACATATTATTTGTTCTCCAGTGCATACCATTTTCCATTCATGTTCATTGTATTTTTCATGTTACCACATTCAAATAAACAAAATAGCTAGAGAAAACACGGAGCCTTGAATGCATCGGTTGAAGAGGAGATAGAAAGGTACATGCTTGTACTGTTATTTCATATTGCGTTGTTTTGTATTTCATTGATTGTCTGTATATGTGTTCACCTAGTTTATAGTATGTAGATGTTGTGTACCTTCCTACATAATAACTTATCTTCATTACATGTCTTCCTGCATACTAACCTCCTTCATGTCCTTTGTATTTCTCCTGCATTGCTACATTTAAGCTTTGTATTTTTTCTGCATTGCTACATTTAAGAAAATAGAATGGATGGAGAGGACGATGGACTCTTTGGTGGGAATGTAGATGAGGAGTTGCAGAGGTGGATACATGTACTCTTATTTCATATTCTAGTGTTCATTTTTTCATTTACTATCTGTATATTTGTTGTGCTTGTTCTATTTCTTTGCACCTTCTTCTTTTTTGGTTCTTTTCTTCCTTCAAATATAATTTTTTAGGTTTACCTGTATGTATATACTACGTATATCTCTACGTATTCTCATGTGAATCATATTCTGTTTGTTGTCACATTGGAATAAATAGAAATATTTCTCTTTCTTTTACATGTCTGTCTTCATACTAACGTGCCTTCATGTCCATTGTATATTCGGCATTGCTAACTTGCTACCTTGGAAGAAACAGGTTAGTTGGATAGGAAGATGAATTGTTATGTGCAACAACGGAGGGTTCTGTGGTACAATCTTCCAAAAGGTATACCAACTGTGCTGATAAATTAAATATACAAACCGAGTGGAGGCATACAATATTAGACTATAAAATGATGACTTGGCAGCAATGGGCCTTTCTGCCCTCCCCATTTCTACTTTTTCCATTTTCGATTATCCCTTTTGCAATCTGATTGCTCTGCTTAGAGGTCTTTCTAAAAATTCCTTGGTGCATCGGTTGGTGGACTAATGGTTTCACATTTATGGTCACGCTTCTACTTTATTCCATACTTACCCACTTTGTCAATTGTGGGTGTCGGGATGGAAGGTTCAAGATTTCTCCCCTAGTTTTTGGGGGTACACGATATATAGATTGGTCATGGTGCCCCGCCCTCACGCTCTGTTTACTATTTCACATTTTTCCAGTCAAAAAATCAGAGGCATACAATTTGATGCTCGAGTCCTCATGTTTCTTGAGTATATTCCTTGACACCCTGTTTCGTATTCCACCTCCTTCCACTCTACATGTGACATTAAGAACTATTATGGAAAATATACAATGCATATGGTTGTTTAGTCCTTCTAATGTTCATATACACATGCTTGCATCAGAAAAAGTTGGACTAGTGACATGGCCATGAGCAGTCAGTCATCCAAGACATCAATAGATCGATAAGTCCAAAGTTAAAGATGCATACACTCTACCCCTAGTATGTTTACCAAACAAATATCCTCCTCTATTTATTCATTTATGGCATGATGAATATGTTGATGTCATCTGCAATACATGGTTTGCAGTTTGCAAGAAGTATCAACAAGTACAAGATAGATGTCGAACATAGTGCAGGTTTCGCAGACTAAGATGTGTGGTTGAAAAACTATGGCTACATAGGTCATCAAAGATATGCGCCTACTTGTAGATTTATGCCAGTGAAAGAAGAATGCAAAAAAATTAAAACTGCACACTACCATTCACTTTAGTTTTCCTATTCAAAAATTGTCACTAGGTCTAGAGTTGTAACAACCAAAGTACTATCAATAGAGGGATTGAACAACCGTCGAACTGGAAAAGTGTTTGTTGGGGACATAATGGTCGTCTATTGAACCTACTTGGACAAGGAAAACAAAACTAGATCCATTATGCATGCTGACATGACAAACAAGGAGGCCATTATGACAGTCACACTGACTATTCCTACACAAATTGTCCAAAAACATGTAGAAAACATATTGCCAGGTAATGGTATATCCATTACAAATTTTAATATATTGCCCAAAATAGTATATGACTGTGGTTATTGTGATCGTATTATTTCGCTCAACGAAACAAGTATTGTGGAAAAAATTCCCTCTGTTTGTTCAGAATATCGTTTCATCCCGAATGCGACTATCAACCAACTTGCACAGAGCAATGATATTTACCCAATCGAGACCATTGGAGCAGTTGTCACACTGGCAAGAAAAATTGGCTTCCAACACATTCTCCATATAAAGGATGGAGATTCAGACAGAGACAAGGCAATGGTACCACTTTCCATATCTAGTTTTGTCCTTTACTTTCACATGTGCATGTATCTCGGGTAAGTTACACAAATATTGCACTGTTCCATGTTGCAGTTGTAGTTGTTCGATACCTATTCAAATTTGTTTTTGTCAATGGAACAACAATTGCATAAAGGGCAGTTTCCACTTATGTTCTTCAAAAATATAACAAAGAAAAGGGACGTTAGAGAAAGAATCTTTTGCACAACCCAAGCAACGTTTGTAACACAGTTGAGAGCAGACATAGTACAGGATATGAAGAAACTAGCCATCTCTACAACTATTGTGTGTATACATCCACATAGTCATTCTCACTTTGCTTATACAAATAGCCTTCACCAAATTTCTATGGCTTGTTTTATTATTTTATTTTATTTTTAAGGGGGGGACGGGGTGCAGTTCTGTATTATATTGTTCAATGTATTAATTCCTATGCTCACGTTTCTAGGTTGAAGGTGTTTTGGTTGCAGCGAATGCATACTCGACCCCCTTTGAGATTGTATGTGTGAAATTCAACTCTCTTGCTTCTCCTTCCACTTTGATAAGTGATTATACGATTCATTGTTTGCGATGCGATGAAAAATGTCCATATACATATGGACATTGCCTCAATGTTTCCATCTGAACCATGGGAAACACAACCATGCATTGTACAATTAGGCAACCTCTGTTACAATATGTGATTCCTAGGTTGGAATAATTGTCATATGAATCATACCAACATAAAAAGGCAAGAAATGTCTACATGTTGCGTATTGGCTGAAGAAGGGAAAAAAAAAACATATCGAGCTTTGCAAGAAATGAAAAATATGTCATGTGTCACTGTAATATTTCTTCAACACCCATATGAATGTTCGTCAGACTCAAATACTTGAGATTTCATGCGCATAAGATTGTTCGGTCCAAAAATGGGAAGCATGGAAGAAAACCCCATATATCCCATGGCCCCGGTTATTTTCTCCTGGAAACATATACCAGATGTAAGAGAACCAATGTCGCGACGTCTTTTATTTGTATATCAAATTGTTTTATGCAAAGGTCGATGTGTGATGCTCTATGGAACCTTGTGGGAACTTGCTTGCGACATGTTTGAAGTTTAGTTGGTTCTTGGTTGTAAGCTTCGTCTTTCAATTTGTATATCGTGAGACTCCAAGTGTTGTTTGGAGGACACAGAACAATAGAATTGGAATTTTTTAGTCAGCTAGCCCACAAATCCGGCTGTCAATTTGTATGGCATTGTGACACAAATGTAGTATGTTGCTTGTTTTAGCATTTTTCCTTGATTGATGAACTTGGTAAAATTAATATCCTAGAATAATTTGAAATAAACGAATATATAATGTGTGAAGTCCAATTGTGCTATCATATCAACAAGAGGACGTTAAAATTCAAATTGGCCATTGTTATGCTTGCGGTGATAGAATTTAAAAAAACTTTGTTTTGTTTCTTTCATTTAAAAAAAATAAGTGATTTAACATCCTTTGATAATTTTATGTAATTAAATTGTACAATATCAACATTTAATATTAATAATTTAGTATTTGAAAATAATGTTTTTAGATAATGTTATATAGTTGATAGGGATGACCATCCGTAAACAATCGCAATCATGATCCCGCCAGTCCTGGAGTCTGTTTGTCAATTTGTTCATCACGGAACTTATAGTGTTGTTTGGAGGACATGGGACAATAGAAGTGCAATGTTGACCCAACCAGCCCGCAAGTCCGCCTGTCAATTTGTATATCGCATAACTCTCAGTGCTATTTGTAGGGCACAAAACAATAGAGGCCCAATTTTGAGCCCACCATCCAGAGAACCCGCAATCCAAAAAGTGGCTAAGTATGGAATGAGAGATCTGTACATGCTATATAAAATCTCATGTCCATACTTTATAAAAGTACATATTTAGTATGTATTACTCGTTTCTCGGAAAATTTCTAGGTGCGAAAGTTGGCGGATACACATGTTCAGATTTCCACTTACTTTTATATCACCAACCCGACCGATCGTTTCCATGTTTCATATTGTACAAAATTTTTGGATCGCGAGTTTTTAAATACGCGGGTTTTTCTTTTAAATAAGATATTTAACATCCTTTAATAATTTTATGTAATTAAATTGTACAGTATCAATATTTAATATTAATAATTTAGTATTAAAAACAATGTTTTTAGATAATGTTAAATAGTTCATAGTTGATAGGGATCACCATCCATAAACAATCACAATCTTGAGCCTACCAGCCTTGGAGTCCGTCTGTCAATTTGAATATCGTGGAACTCCGAGTACTATTTGAGCCAGCCAGCCCGCAAGTCCACCTGCCAATTTGTATATCACAGAACTCTGGGTGATATTTGTAGGATACAGAGCAGTAGAGGCCCAATTTTGAGCCCGCCAGCCCGAGAACCCATGATCCAAAAAGTGGCTAAGTATGGAATAGGGGATTCATACATGCTCTATAAAATCTCATGCCCATACTTTATAAGAGTACATATTTAGTATGTATTACTCGTTTTTCGAAAAATTTCTAGGTGCAGAAGTTGGTGGATTCACATCTTCAGATTTCACTTACTTTTATATCACCAGCCCGACCGACCGCTTCACTGTTTCATATTGTAATAAACGAATATAAACTGTGAGAAGTCCAATTGTGCTATCATATCAACACGAGGCCCTTAAAATTCAAATTGATTGTTGTTATGCGTGCAATGATAGAATTAATATCAATTTTTAAAATAAGAGATTTAACATCTTTTAATAATTTTATGTAATTAAATTGTACAGTATCAATATTTAATATTAATAATGTAGTATTTGAAACTAATTTTTTTAGATAATGTTAGATAGTTGATAGGGATGACCATCCATAAACAATCGCAATCTTGATCTCGACAGTCTTGGATTCCGTCTATCAAATTGTATATCCCGAAACTTCGACTTCTATTTGGAGGACACGGAACAATAGAAGTGCAATGTTGAGCCAACTAGACCGCAAGTCCACTTGTCAATTTTTATATCTCATAACTCTAAGTGCTAGTTGTAGGGCATGAAACAATAGAGGCCCAATTTTGAGCACGCCAGCCTGAGAACCCGCGATCCAAAAAGTGGTCAAATATGGAATGAGGGATCTGTACATGATCTATAAAATCTCATGTCCATACAATATAAAAGTGCATATTTAGTACGTGTTACTCATTTCTCGAAAAATTTCTAGGTGCGGAAGTTGGCGGATACACGTGTTCATATTTCCACTTACTTTCTATCACCAGCCCGACCGATCGCTTCCCCATTTCATATTGTACAAAACTTTTGGAACCCGAGTTTCTGAATACGCAGGTTTTTATTTTAAATAAGATATTTAACATCCCTTAATAATTTTATGTAATTAAATTGTATAGTATCAATATTTAATATTAATACTTTAGTATTAAAAATAATGTTTTTAGATAATGTTAGATAGTTAATAGGGATCACCATCATAAACAATCACAATCTTGAGCCCGCCATCCCTGGAGTCCGTCTGTCAATTTTTATATCTTGGAACTCCGAGTGTTGTTTGGAGGACACAGAACAATAGAAGTGCAATGTTGAGCCATCCATCCCGCAATTCCTCATGTCAATTTGTATATCGCAGAATTTTGGGTGTTATTTGTAGGGCACAGAACAATAGAGGCCCAATTTTGAGCCCTCCAGCCCGAGAATCCGCGATCCAAAAAGTGGCTAAATATGGAATGTGGGATCCGTACATGCTCTATAAAATCTCATGTCCATACTTTATAGAAGTACATATTGTACAACCGACCGACCGCTTCCTTGTTTCATATTGTACAAAATTTTTATAATGCAAGTTTTTGAACACACGGGTGCTTCTTTTAAATAAGATATTTAACATCCTTTAATACTTTTATGTAATTAAATTATACAATATCAATATTTAATATTAATACTTTATTATTGAAAATAATGTTTTTATATAATGTTAGATAGTTGATAGGGATCACCATCGTAAACAATCACAATCTTGAGCCCACCAGCCCTAGAGTCCGTTTGTCAATTTGTATATCACAGAACTTTGAGTGTTGTTTGGAGGACACAGAACAATAGAAGTGCAATGTTGAGCCAGCCAACCCGCAAGTCCTCTTGTCAATTTGTATATTGCATAATTGTGGGTGTTATTTGTAGGACACAAAACAATAAAGGCCCAATTTTGAGCTTTCCACCTCGAGAACCTGCAATTCAAAAAGTGGCTAAGTATGGAATGCGAGATCCGTACATGCTCTATAAAATCTCATGTCCATACTTTATAAAAGTACATATTTAGTATGTATTACTCGTTTTTCAGAAAATTTCATGGTGCCGAAGTTGGCGGATTCACGTCTTCAGATTTGAGTTACTTTTTTATCACCAGCCCAACCGACCGCTTCCCCATTTCATATTGTACAAACATTTTTGTCTAATTAAATTGTACAATATCAATATTTAATATTAATAATTTATTATTGAAAATAATGTTTTTAGATAATGTTAGATACTTGACATGGATCACCATCTTTAAACAATCGCAATCTTGAGCCTTCCAACCCTGGAGTATGTCTTTCAATTTGTATATCACAGAACTCTGAGTGTTCTTTAGAGGACACAGAGCAATAGAAGTGCAATGTTGAGCCAGCCAGCCCGCAAGTCCGCTTGTCAATTTGTATATCGCAGAATTCCGGGTGCTATTTGTAGGGCACAAAACAATATAGGCCCAATTTTGAGCCTGCCAGCCCGAGAACCCACGATCCAAAAAGTGGCTAAGTATGGAATGTGGGATCCGTACATTCTCTATAAAATCTCATGTACATACTTTATATAAGTACATATTTATTATGTATTACTCGTTTTTTAGAAAATTTCTAGGTGTGGAGGTTGGTGAATTCACGTCTTCAGATTTCACTTACTTTTATATCACCAGCCCGACCGACTGCTTCCCCATTTCATATTATACAAAAAATTTGTCTTGCAGTATTCCAAATAGGCGAGTTACTGGATAGGCGGGTTCAATATTGCGTTTCCATTACTCTTTCGCCTGCAAACAACACTTTGACTTCCGCGATCTACAAATTAGAAAACAAATTGAAATAAAATAATATATACTATGTGAATTCTAATGGAATAATCATATGAATGAGAGGACATTAAAATTGAAATTCGTTGTTGTTATACTTGCGGTGAAGCTAACAGTACAAAAACTTATTTTCTTGTAACTTTTCGACGCTTCTCTTATACAAACAGATCTTGGAAAATATAAACATCCCTCGATGAATCTATTCCTTCGTTGGAAAACCTGTTAACATGTTTAATGCAGTCCATATTTACTGTTACTACCATCAATGGTGCTTTCTTACAAAAATTCTCGCTTCTGAAAATTGCCATCTGCTTTCTCTTTTGCCCTTTGCTTTACGTTTCTTTACTTACTCATTTTTAAGAAAATGTGTAGGTGAAGGATTTGGCGGATTCACGTCTTTAGATTTCCATTGTTACTTTTATATCACCATCCCGACCGATCTCTTCCCTGTTTCATATTGAACAAACTTTTTGAATCGTGGGTTCCCGCATAGGCAGTTTCAACATTGTGTTTCCATTGTTCTGCTGCTTGCAAATAGCAACCGGACTTCTGCTATTTACAAATTAGCAAACACATTCCCCTTCATCTTGTATTCTTTCACTTTTTGTTTACCTGTTCCTTTTTTCGAATGTCTCGTGCTTTTATATACAACTCTCGAAATTCAACAATATACAAATTTCCCTCTCGACATTGTGCTTCCACTGTTCCCCTACTCACAAACAACACCTGAAATTCTGCAATAAAAAAATTGACGGTAGATAACTGTCACTGAGATGCAATATGACCATCGGCCCCTCATGTCTCCTGGATATATCTTCTGATCCTTTTTTTGTAACCCGCTTGACCACTTTCCATACTTAGGCATTTGTTGGAATCTGTTTCACGAGTTGGCGGGTGGACAAAATGTACAATTTTTGGTCTCTCTTCTCCATCACCACTACCTTCATACTTATTTCCAGATATTCAATTATTAATCTTTAATGCTAGTAGTTCATCCTGCGGGAATCGTTAAGATTGTCATTAATGTCCAGAAGGTCGGAGAAGATATGTCATTACTATGAATTAAACCAATATTTGTGGAGAAGAGGGTTATCCTTTCCAAGTATTCATTTCAAACATGATGCAATCTGTTTCATATATCGGTCGGTTGGCACCTTTAATAAATCTCTAATTATTAATCTCTCTTCGTCGTCACTTCCACCTTCGCACTTTTTTCTAAATATGCAATTAGTGAGCTTTAATGGTAACAACTCATTACACATGAACCCTGGAGATTATCATTGATCAGCAAAAGGCTTGAGGAGATCTTCCATTGATACAAATTAAACCATGATTTGTTGAGGGTTATATTATCCCTCCTCGATTTTCATTTCAAACATCGTCTGGAGAAAATGAAAATTCTCATTAACTTGTGGCAGCAGTTTTTTCCAGATACAGTAAACACATTTTGGCATGATTGCCAGAGTTTCCAGTATTCCACGGAATATTCTTACTACTCATCTCCTTCCACCCAGGAGAAAAAAAGGAGATGGTCCCTTGATACACCGAGAGATATATTTGAAGCCAAAGAATTCCAAGGCAACCTTGCCTGCTCAGAGAACCTGCCTAGTTGCATTGATGGCTGGCGCAGAGGTTGATGTCATGGATTCTGAGCTGGAAGAAGATGATCTGATGAGCGATGATATGGAAATGGATGATGGCAATTTAGAGACTGTTCCCACTCCTTCGCCCAAATTGAAATCAACCATAATGGATAGAACTTCCCAGCTCCGTGGTGGCAATCCTGACAACACCAAAAGAAAGAGTTTCAGAAAATAAACTGATGATGAATGCAATAGTCGATTTGCAGCTCGAGAGTAGGAATTCCAGAGGTCCAAATTAGTCTGTTCTGGGTGGAAGAATTTCACTATAAGGAAATCATATGCTGATTCTCCTAGAGATATATTTCAAGATAAAAAAATATTCAATTGCGGGACTACTGTCCTGTTCTCTGGATATACAATTAATATATTCGGGAATGAGGACCATAACTCCCACTGGTGCAAGGTATATTTCTACTAGTCATCTCCTTCCACCCATAATGGACTAATTTGGGCCTCTGAAATTGCACGTGCAACCTGTGTCCCTGATAATTTTTCGACTGTCGAGAGACAGTTTCTTGGTGTTCCCTAAATTTCAGTTAAGGGATATTCCATTTTCCTTGCAACGTTTTTTGTCTTCTTCCTCACAGGAAGCTTCTGAGAACTATCAATTTTACCACAGGATGATCCATCGAGGAGAAAACTGCAAGGATTTCCTAAAAAAAAGGCATGGTAATCAATTTTGTATGCATGTTGAAGAGCATATCGATAGCTCTTGCATACTGCAGATCCCGTGCCTATGTTTGTGGCAGATACGTTCAATGTTTTGGCCCAAAGAACAGGGTCCAATTTCTAAGGATAGATGTACAATACTCGTTTTTTTTTTTTTAAATGTGTTTGCTATTAAAAAAGTTTCGCTTGGAGTCTTCGTTGTTGCTTCTTTTTGGGATTTAACGCCTCTTCTCATTGACATGGTTTGGTGGTCTCGTAGTTATTCAATATTGTATTTACTTAGGTAGTTTGTTCTAAGATGGAACATCTAAAAATTATATGACATTGTACTGTGTCGATCCACCAGGATTTTATGTAAACAAAAAATGGATTACACACAGCTTCAAACCAATGTTCAATTCTATTCGCAATGCAGATAGAACATAGCAATACCAAACTACAATGTTGCAGTAAAATCATAATTCTTGTTTCTAGACATGCAATTATTAAGATTTAATGCTAACAAACCATAATGCAAGAAGTTTAATACTTAATTTAATATGTTACAGTCATGGAAGAATGTATCAAGAACACACTTACGCCCACGCGTTTCAATGAAATCTAATATTCAACAAAGAATTTGTTGACAATTATTAGAAAATGATGGTTTTGCAACAATGGGGCTTGCTTGAAACCAATTCGTTCTTACGAAAACTTCTCTCTGTCTTTCTATTTTCCCACTCTTTTATCCCCTGTAGTTTCTCTTCCTGGTTACTTAATCATTTTTTTCCAATAATGCCTTATTGCACGGGTTGGCGGATTCATGCGTTTCGACCAAGCGCTTCCCCTTTGTCAAAATTGGGCCTCTATTGTTCCATGTCCTACAGGTAGCACCCAAAGTTCCATGATATACAAATTGACAGGCAGACTTGCGCGTTGGTTGGCTGAACATTGCACTTTTATTTTTCCGTGACCTCCAAACAACATTTGAAGTTTCGCAATATACAAATTGACACACAAACTCCAGGGCTGATGGGCTCAAGATTGCGATTGTTTACGAATGGAAAAGTTTTAAAACAAGCCACATACTACATTTGTGTCACAGAGGTTATATTAAAGGGAAAATCATGTCCTCTATAGTTTTGTGTCCTACAAACAACACCCATAGTTCCTCACTATACAAATTGACAGTCAGACTTGCGGGCTCGCTAGCTAAAAAAATGACTCAGACTTCCGCGATATACAAATTGACCGACGAAGTATACAACCAAAAACCAAGTAAACTCACAGATTGTATTCCAAGCCAATGTTTTATGTGCCTGCCACCTTTGTACTTCTTTCCAAGTATATATCTTGGCAGGAAATGGGATATCTGTTACAGATGTGAGTATATTGGCCTTTATTTTCCGTCTTCTATACTTAGCCAAATATCCATTTGTCTTTTCCCTGAACTTTATCCTTCTTCTCACTTATTCACTTTTTATAAAATGTCTTGCTGGGCGGGTACGCGGACTTGTAGATTCACGTTTTCACTTGTGCTCTTATATCATAACACCGACCAACCACTTCCCCATTCCATACCTAGTCACTTCTCCAACCGCGGATTCTGGGTAGGCGGGCTCTAGATTGGACTTCTATTCTTCCATGACCTGCAAACATTACCATGACTTCCGCGATATACAAATTTACAATCAGACTCAAATCATACTGTCTTCTATATTACGGTCTACCTATCATGCCCTCTTTCGTGGTACACATTTTTCACTGAAAACTTCCGAGACATACAATTTAACCGTTGGGTCCTTTAACCGTCGGGTCCTCACGTCTTCTGTGGAACTATTGTCACCCCATTTTGAAGTTTGTATGTCCTCTTTCCACACTTCGCCATTTCTTCGAATTTCTTTCATAGATTGTTGGTTTGGCGGGTTCAAGAAATATCTAGTTCCTAATCGTTGTTTCATGTGCCCGTGCCCTTTTGCAATTAGCAATTACCAATTATATATAAGAGGCACGTCGTCAAGTTGGTTTGTTCATGAAAACTTCAATCCTTACTTTCGAAAACGAGTCTTCTCGATCTTTTCTTTATTCCATACTTAGCCACTTTCCCGGAATTCCGCAAATATACAAACCGACCGCTGAACTGCCCCATCATCCTCTCTTCCGTTTTACATTTTTTGCAGTAAAAAATTATGATACATAAAATTTGATCGTCGAACACTCGCCTCTCCTGAGTATCCCCCGTAACCCTATTTTGAATACTATCTGACCGCTTTTCATACCTTTCCATTCCTTCCTTTCTCTCCCCCGTCTTCGTGACCTTCACACTTGTCTATAATAATAATAATAATAATAAAATTAATATATATATATCTTGTTTCTAAATATGCATTTACTGACATTTAATTCTAACATCTCATCGTGCAGGAACCATATAGATTTTCATTGATGGGCGAAAGGCTCGGGGAGATCTCCCATTAATACACATTAAACCAAGATTTGAGGGGGATTATATTATCCCTTCCGAGTGTTGATTTCAAAATCATGAAATATCGTTCGTATGTCGTCGAATTGGCATGTTCACAAAACCTTCAATCCTTAATTGCTTCTCGCCGTACCCGCCACCTTCGCATTTCTAAATATGAAATAAGTAAGCTTTACTGCTAACATTTCATCATGCACCACCCATAGAGATTGTCATTAATCATCGAAAGGCTCGAGGAGCTTTCCCATTCATAATAATTTAACCAAGATTGTGCGGAGAGTTACATTATCGGTTGAAACTGTTCATTTCAATGATTGTCTAGAGAAAACCAACGTTCTCATAAACCTATGGCATCAACTCGATAGCAGTTCTGTGGAGATACAGTGAACATCTTCGGGCGCGAGGACCAGAACTTCCAGTGGTCCAGGGAATATTCTTATTACTTAACCCCTTCCACCCAGAACCAAGTAATTTGGACCTCTAGGATTGCTCGTGCAGGTTTTGTCCCCAAAGTTTTTGAATGTAAGGAGTTGGTCTCTTGGTCTGGCGATAAATTTATTTCAAACAAAAGAATTATTCCACTGCGGGACCGCTCTTCTGTTTCTTCTTCACCTCAAGTCTTCTGCCAAATGTTAATATTGTCAGAGCCAACATTGACGTTTAGAGGAGAAGATTTCAAACAGTTCCTAGCAAATCATAATAATGGGTTCGACCTCTTGCCCCCTTTTTAGGAAGACCCGATTGTAATTCCCAAAGATATCACAAGCTTCTAGGTTAGTTCATTTAGAAATCCATTCTGCGAAATTGCCTGGTTGTTTACAAGAATAACGGGACAGGAGTCCACAACAATTGTTTCCCGGATGGATATTTATATTTTGTATTTCACAGTCAAGGAACAAGCCATTTTTTATTGGGGCAAGTTAATTTCCCATGAAATCTGTTCCCAATTGTCAAGCTTGAAAAGGGAAAATAATTTTTATATGTCATCCTACTTATTTTTTGCGATAACACATTACTGTCAGTTCCCAGAACTGTTTATGTCCAAGAATGTTAACTGGGAATTCGACCCAGTGATGTTCTGGTACCAAGCCTTGTCGAAGCACAAGGCTTCCCACTGTTTTTATGAGGTTTTTAATGGCTTTGTGTCTGTTTTCAAATTTTTTTTGTTAGGAGAAGATTCTCCCCGCATATCTAAATAGGCAACTAGTTTTTTGGACAGGAAGTGGACACTTGAACATTTGGATAATTACACTGTGATAAGAATAATTGGCTCTAGGGAATAACCTCCTCTCCTTCGATGTCACATTACAGACATAATGTTTGTTGTAGAATTAGAACGACAATACAACTATTGGTTGCATCTATTGAAAAAGAAGAGAAAAAAACAGTTCATTCCTCTGCCTTGGAAAGTCGAGGACTTCGTGTTGGAAAACGTCAACAAAATTGATGAATTCGCAGCACATTATAGAAACTTCAACTTGAGATACGCTGAAATCCTAAGAGGGTTCGACCCCGATAATATTTTTCAACAACATTTACAAACACTTATCTTCGATGATTGTTTTTTCAAAAAACACATGTTTGAAAATAAAAACACTGGCAGAAACGCTCCTGCTTCTGATGTACGCGGCCTAGAAATATTGCAAAGAAGCACTACATTGTACAAGAAATAGGGGAAAGGCCCAGATGATAAGAGTGTTCAATCAACAAATAGCACTCCAAAAGGTACGACATCCTGGAGCATCGCTCCAACGGCCCACCACATCAACAAAGCAACTCAGAGTTCTTCAAATGGAGGAGGAGATAACAACCCTCCTCACTCTAAAATTGATAGTTCTCACAAGCTTCCAGTAGACAAGAAGAGAAAAAAAATATGGGACATGCAGAAGAGCCCGAAATTTAGAGTGAGAGCATGGAACTTGATCCTGATCTAGATAGCATGCTCTGCTACCTTGATCATCCCGGATATGCCATCTAGCATAGTCTCCAATGGACATATCTGATACTGAAAATTTTGACAAAGACAAATGCTCTATATTCTAGAGCGTTGTTTTTGGCATCCAGTCCAAAAAATTGATCACTGAAAAAAACGATGTAAAAAATAAGAAAGGGAAATATCGCTCAGAGGTTGACCTTGCCAACATGCAACCCTCCCAAATTTGTCAACTTCACAAGGCGAGTGGAGATGCACTTCATGATTCCATTGGAGGCATCGAGGTCGAGAATGTGAGACTGAAGGACCGGGTCAAGGAATTGAAAGAGGATTTGATTCCTATGCCATCCCCTGCCACCCTTGCAGCCAACTTAAAAGGATCCTCCAGTCTCCTCACATCATGTAGAGTATATGTGGAGAATAATATCAAGAAAAGAATGGAATTGGTTAGTGAGGCATGGGAAACATCACAAGCCATCACTTTTGTTGGAACCAGGGTACATAGTTTTCTCAAACATTTGCAGGCAGAGTTAAAAGATGAAGAACATTTCTATTTAAATATGGTCCTTCCTTTTGGCACTATTGTCAACAATATGATAGAAATAAAAAGAAGACAACAAGATCTTCCATCCAAAAACTGGATTGGTCAATTAAATGCATGCTGGAAAAAAAAGGTGAAGAACTTGCACCTCATTGTTCAGTCATGTGAACAAGCCATATCAAAGAAAGAAAAATTATTCACAAGGCTGTCAAGAATAAACTTAGTTGGAAGGACCAACGACTTCCA
>ML820928.1:0-35186 GCA_009831015.1 Picea engelmannii
TTGATAAAACCAGATTTGACGCTTGTTCACTTTCATCACTCACATGGGAAAAGGACATGTTGCGAGATGATTTTACACAGTTTATTGTTGAAAAGGACAATGCATTATATCTTATGGAGATCAAACATTCTAAGTTGCATATTCGTTCTTTGCTTAGCACAAATCTTAATGTTTATGCTTCACATTTTGAAATGATCAATCTCATCGAAGGAAACATTCAAACCAATGATCTAATTGATTGCACGAATCCTCCTATGATGAGTTTCCCATTGATATATTTATTTCATCAAAGTCATGGTTTGCATCCCCATTTTTGTGACAGGATCTTAGGATGGCTTGAATATTCATATATAAAAAAAATTCATAATAAAGACAAAGTTGAGCTTGCTTTCTTTTTACCTAAGTATTTTGGAAGTAGGCGTGACATATTTCTTTTAGATCCTCCATGTGAAGAAATTAATGAGTACTTAGAGAACTGTCAGGAGGATGGGGCATTTCAGCCTTGGTTGATGGTTATTCCATTTCCTCGTAATCCTGACAAGTTTTTCAAACCTACTTACACTCACCCATGCCAATATGACCCTTATCACGACAAGATTGCGCAATGGCTGGAGGATTCGTACAACAAGAATATCCAAGGAAATGGTAAGATCATGCTTACTTTGTTTTTAGATGATGATTATGAAGGTAAGTGTGATATGTTTATTTCATTTGTTGATATTCTACCATTCTTATTAGTAATGCTTGATTTTGTTTCCATTGCAGGATTAGAGTTACTCCGATGGCTACATTGGAAACATGACTTCACGTAGTATCCTGATTTGTTTAATAGTTAGGGTAGGTTTAGGAATAGGTTTTCCTTTCATTTGTATTTCTCACTATTTATCTTTGTAATAATGTAGTCATGAATGCAAGTGGGTACACCAGGAGAACCATAATACGACAATTGTCAGGGAAGTCCCCTTGATCCTTTTCTCTTTGCTTCTAGTTGAACATTTATTTTCAAAAATGCAGTATCATCATGAAGATCTTAAATGGAAAGTAAAGAGATAAATAAATCTGAATCAACCCTAACCCAAGGTACCACAAGTAAGACTGCTTTCCCATCAAACATGATTTTCCTACTTTTTTTTAGTCTCCCAAGGGATTTGTTGCATGAGGTTTTTAGATGCACGTTCTGTACATATTTGTGTTTTGTTTTTTTTGTTTGGATTTCTTTTTTTTTGCTTTCCAATTTTTCTTCACTGGTGTGTTTTGTTTCCATTCATTCTTATCAATTTTTGCTTTTGGAAATACACATACCTGCATTATGAACTATTCGGACAAAGAAAACATAAAATTCTTTCTCTGAAATGACTGCTGAAAATTTGTCTAAACATCTATTGTGATATGCTTCTAAAATTTACAGCCATGTTGAGGAAAGACTGTTGTCTGAAAGAAGTTTATTGATTTCAATCTATAAGTGAATCCTGTCACGATCATCCATTATCTTCTTACGCTGTCCCTGTTCCTTAAGGTAATAACTCAGAAGATGTCTCCCTGCCTTCGAAGGTCGGTTTTGTAAAAAAAACCATCTCTAAATCTTAATGAAGGACAGTTTTAAAAATTCTTTCAAGGTCTGTAAAAATATGTCTAAAATATCATAATTTTCAGCGTTACCCCGCTCAATTATATATCTTTAAAAACTAAATCATAAAAGAGCTGTGGGAAGTGCTTGTAAACCCACCGGGATGCTGAACAGGTCTGCTGGCAGCAGGTAAATGCATGCATGATGCCAAGACAACTTCATCGGGGTACTGAACAGGCCTGCTGGCAGCGAAGCAATGTCGGGTATATGAAAATTTGCAAATATGGAATCTCTTGACCTTAAAATGTCCTTTATTCTGATCTGGAACTTCTTGGTAGGATATGGATATCAGAGTGGGTTAAATGGAAACCCTGTCGAGGCTATGGACGCCTGCTGGCAGCAGTGGCTCTATCAACAATATTGGATATTTTATCTTTAATATCATGACTTGCTTTTATTAAGACTGTTATCAGTTTTCATCTTTTAAGCACAGATGGAATTCTTTGATTAATGATGATGTTTAAATAGTTTTCTAGATGTTCTTGAGTTAGAATTATTCTTATTATCATGATCTAGATTTGTTCTTTGGCAAAGATAACTGCTTCTACCAGTGTGTCTCCATTGTTGGCAGCCATTTTTCTTTTTTATCATTTCCTTACAAGCTGCCTACACAAGGGTTTTGAACCCTCAATACTCGTTGCAAATCTTTAAAACAAAACGACAATATTATCTTGAGCATTCACACACCTGCTTTTTGTTTTCATTTTCATGACTGCAAGTGTGAAAACCTTGGGTTGCAAGTCATATCGATGGCATTAAAATCATCTTTGGATTATTACAGATCTTTTTGTTTATGTTGTCATGGCTCTTTTACCTCTAACTCAATAATGGTCACACAGTTGGCAAGACACCAAACCTTTATTCACTTTGCATTTTTGTTAATATGGTTTCAATTTGTAAGTTCGTGATGCAATGAGTTCTAGTGTTTTTGATTGAATCCTTGATACAATGGTGGTATGATATTCTATTGTCTTTGATCAAATTCCTTGGTGCAATGGTTTCATGAGAACGCATTAACATTGTGATCAAATCCATGGTGCAATGGTCGATGTAATGGTTTCTTTGAATCATACAAACACTATTGTTGATTTAATATACAGACCAATTGTTGGTTATGAACACTATGGTTTTCAAATAATTATTCGATTTTTGGTCAAAATCTTTTGGTTATGTATGTTATGGCTTGCGATGACTATGTGAATAATCCATTTGATATTGGTTTACAATGTTTTGGTTGTGATTTGAATGAATCTATTACCAAGGCGCCATCGTTTGTACTTGCCAGAATGAATGTTTTGCATGGTTTCCACCACCCTCGCACGCATAGGCATTAAACGCTTGCCTTGCATCTCGGGCTACCTCTATTTGTTTTGAGGAAACTGTGGGAATTGGTCCTGTGTCTACCCTGTCTAACCTCTTCACCGTTTACCCTAATGACTGTGTACTCTCTCCTATGGCTCTTGTAGTGCGAATTTAACCTCGTATTGCCTTCCAGAGACACGTTTTTGTGTGAGCCATTCTGGGCAAACGGTTTTGAATCCGATCAAACCCTTGAAAACCCAGAACCGAAATTATCCCCTTTACCTTCATTACGAACGATTTCCTCAGAAATTGGGTTATTACAGAGATATAACTCGTCCTTTACAGGTCAAATTTCAGATCGTCTCTGTGGCTGAAAGGTGCGTTTTGGGTCAGTGTGCATTTCCTGGAACGTTTATTACTTCTCCAGGCCTGTGCTTCAGAACCCCTCTCACTCGTCCTGCCATTCCCCCTCTCCTACACTCTTGCCCCCTGTTGAACCCTTGATCAATTCAAAGGGTATTCAACCAATTTGCCAATTTTTTTTTACATCTACAGGACATGTGGTTTTTAAAAGAAAAAAAAAACGTGTAAGCAACTACAGGCATCATGATTCGATTTGATTTCACAATGGTTGGTATGATTTTGTTTAATTTTAGCATGATTCTGTCTTTCTGAATTAGCATAGCGGATTGTGTTTTCTCCGAATTAGTTTGATATAATTATGTTTTGTTTGAATTAATTCAAAAACGATTCTGTTAGTTTTGAATTGGCATAAAACGATTGTGTTTGCGTTGAATTAGTACAAAAGATTTGTCTGCTAAATCGAATATGGTTATGTTTTGATTGAATCAATTTAAAAAACGATTTCGTTAGTTTTGAATTGGAAAAAATGATTCTGTCTGTTTTGAATTAGTAATAAAAGAGTTATTTGATAGATCGCATACATCCCTGTTATCATTCGATTAATTCAATATGATTTCGTTTATTTTAAATTGGCAGAAAAGATTTGGTTTGTTTTACCAAGAATGATTTGCTTGTTTTGAATTGGTAATAAAGGATCTGTTTGATTGTCTGCATACATTCTTGTTACCATTTTGGATTAATTTAAAATGATTTTGTTTGTAAATATGACGAGCTACAGAATCGTGAGATTCTGTAGCTAGTCATAAAATTTCGATTTTTGTTGATTTCACAATTAAAACAGTATCTAAATTTGTTTTCTCTTTCCCATCTACAGGTACACACGGATTTCAATGGGAATTGGACCTGCTGTGGCAGTTTAGAACATGATTTTGTTACATAGTTTTGGTTTAGGTTGTTAGTTTTAGGCAGAAATAAGAATCTGGGAGATTGTTCCCATATTTTTGCAAACAGTTATGATGATTCCTACAGGGAATGTTTTACCCTGTGGCCTTTATATACTTATTATTTTTTGTAAACAATCCATCACTGTTGGGAGAACAAAGACTATGGACTTATGATGATGCATACTCGAATAGAAGTGGATTTGTTGTACGGCTTTAGCTTCAATTTATCTTACTTTTGTTCAAGTTTCTGTGCATTTTAATTTGTAATCAAATTATTGACTACTTTAGATATCAAGATTTGTTACAGGTTGATGCATTATGATTTAAATTCTGTCCATATTTGATGTATCTCATTTTACTCACAACAATTACTCTGTTTGAATTTAATGAATAGAAGGTTTATCTTCTTTGTTAAATGAACGGTTATGTACAAATCTTCGCACTAGGATTTATCTAAATGTGATGATCTGTAAACCATAAGATTGTTGTTGTTTTATGTCTTGTTTGTTCTGTCATTCGTATTCAAAGAGCATTGTTGCTTCCTGTTTACAAGAAGCTTGTGGAAAATCTGGTGTGGATTTCTCCCATCAAACAACTGAATCGAGTACTGTGAATGGGACAAATTGGAAAGCGTTACTATAGGTTAGTCTGTTAGTGCTATTTAATTAGTTTAGTTAATATATAAATTTCTTGTAATCTGAACGCCTCTCACTGTTCATCTCTATAGTTCAGATTTACAGTTAGGATTTTTATTTTAATTGCTTAGCTTAGATAGATTTCATTTTATTCCTTTCTCATAAAAATTATAAAAATAAAAAATAATAGCTTCGCTGTCATAAGACAATTTACAAATGATTTTTGCAAATTTAGATCAAAATTTGTATTCTGTAAATACTGCACATATATAATTGAGATTTAGTTCTGTTGATAGCTGAACATTTAAACAAGTAGAATTATCGTTTCATAATATTAGTTAGTAAATTGTATATATATGTTTTAGATTTGTATATAATTTGCTGTAGCTGCTTGTTTCACTTAGATTAGCTTCTTTAGCTTAGTTTTTCTTTCGTTTTCCTATGACTTAGATCGACCAACAGAGCCGCTAAACCCGTCGGAGTGGATCATCCCAAATGGCTTGGGTTATTTAGACAACCTCGGACCGGATCCACTCCTCCAGTTGACGAGCGGTCAATTTCGCCCATCAATAGTCCTATGGTAGAAGACAGGAATGAATCATCCCCTCCCTTCTACACTTCCTTGAACATACATGACAAGGTACTACACAACTGCTTGATGGATTCAAGGGCTTCTCACAACCTCATGCCCAAAACTGTCATGGAAGAGTTAGGGCTAGAAGTCACCCGAGCTTATCATGACCTCTATTCCTTTGACTCCAGAAAAGTTCAATGTCTAGGAGTTATCAAAGACCTAGTCGTGACCTTGTTTCAGTTGCCCATGAAAAGTGTGGTCATGGATATTGTAGTGGCTGATGTCCCCCCCAAGTTCGGTATGTTGTTGTCAAGATATTGGATAAAAAGACTGGGGGGAACTTTGCAGATGGACCTCACGTATGCTACTATCCCAGTGTTTGGCGGAGAACATAGGAGGCTATACAGGGAAGCCCAATTGGCCTATATAATCAGTGATGAAGCTAATCCCACCAACCATCCCATTTTTGCCTTGGAAACTGATTTAGGTTCTAGTTTACTACAACTCACTCATGCTCCCGAACCCCCTCTTAAGCTCAAAGGGAAGCCCACCACTCCTCATGAATTTCCTCCCTCCATCACCCCCATCTGGAAAATGTTTTTTGACGGAGCCTGTTCCAGGGAAGGCACTGGTGCTGGGGTGTTTTTTGTGTCACCTTCTTAGGAGACCATTTCCCTATCATGTAGGATAGAATTTGAAACCACCAACAATGTGACAGAGTATGAAGCTCTTGTTCTGGGTTTGAGGTCTGCAAAAGAAATGGGAATTAAAGAGATATAAATATTTGGAGATGCTGAGTTGATTATCCAGCAAGTCAGAAATGCCTATTGTGCTAATAATCCCTGGCTCAGAAATTACAGAAATGAGGTATGGAACCTGATTGATAGTTTCTTCTTGGCTTTCAACATTTCTTTCATTTCGAGGGGGGAAAATACTTCAGCCGATTCTTTAGCTTTCTCAGCTAGTTTGCTCAAAGTTCCTCTGCCGCCTATGGTCAAATCTGATGTTGAAATAAAATATAGGCCCTCTATACCAGACAATGTCAAGCATTGGAAGGTATTCAAAGATGATCTGGAAATCAAAAAAATTCTCCAATCTGTTAATGAATTTTCTGTGTTGCACATTGATCAGGATCCTGACACGGAAGGTGACCCTCACCCTGAAGTGTTTTTGAATAAAATTGCTAACCACCAGATTATTCAACTACCTAGCAATCACATTCCGAGGGGACTAATTCCTTTAGAAAGATTGTTCGATGGGAATGATGTGGTCGTAAAGGGGATGGTTTTAGATGAATATGATGACACAACCAAGTGCAACATTGGCACTACAGAGGAGCCTAAATTTGTCAAGTTGTCAAGGAATTTGACCACAGAACAGAGGGCCGAATATACTGAGTTGCTGAGAGAATTTGTTGATGTGTTTGCATGGACCTACGAAGACCTCAAGACGTATGACACATCCTTCATTGAACACAAAATCCCACTGAAGGAAGGGGCTAAGCCATTCAGGCAGAAGCTAAGACAGATAAATCCCATGTTGCTGCCTGTCATGGAGAAAGAAGTGAAGAAGTTGTTAGAGGCCCAGATCATCGTCCCCTTGAGATATTTCAAATGGGTGGCCAATTTGGTTCTGGTAAGGAATAAAAGTGGGGAAATCAGGCTTTGTGTCGATTTCGAGAACCTGAATAGGAGCTCAAAGAAAGACAATTATCCCCTACCAAACATGGAACACATATTGTAGAGGGTAACCGGTGTATCTAGGATTTCCATGATCGATGGTTTTTCTGGCTATAATCAGATATCGGTCATGCCTGAGGATAGAGAAAAAATGGCCTTTACCACTCCTCGGGGCACATTCATGTATGCCAAAATTCCTTTTGGGTTGATGAATGCAGGAGCCACATTTTAGCGAGCCATGGACATAGCTTTTATTGGGGAGAAAGATCAGTTTGTGGTAATTTATCTGGATGACATCACAGTCTTCTTGAGGTCGGATAAGGAGCACTGTTGTCACTTAAGGAAAGTTTTCTCGAAGTGTCGAAGGTTCGACCTTTCCCTAAACCCCAAGAAATCTTTGTTTTCTATGGAGGAGGGGAAGCTATTAGGCCATATAGTATTAGCAGAAGGAGTGAGGATTGATCCTAGCAGAGTGGAGGCAATTCAGACCCTGTCGCTTCCCAGATCTAAGAAGGAAGTTCAGGCCTTTCTGGGAAAGATTAATTTTCTGAGGAGATTCATCTCGAATTTTTTTGAGCTGGTGAAACACATCACAGTCATGCTCAAGAATGGAAATGAAGTGAAATGGACCGCCGAACACAGGGAATCTTTTGTCCAAATAAAAAGGGCATTGACTGAGGCACCTGCGCTAATCAGTCCTGACTATTCCAAAGATTTCATAATCTTCTCTTTCTCTTCTTTTGATACAGTAGCAACGGTCTTGTTGCAGAAAAATGAGGAACTGCGAGAGCAACCCATTGCCTTCTTCAGCAAGGCCTTAAGAGATGCAAAGGTTAGGTATGAAATCATCGAGAAACATGCCTATGCCTTAGTGAAATCTCTCAAAGCTTTCAGAGTCTATGTATTGCACTCAAAAGTGACTGCATACGTTCCTTCAGCCTCTGTGAAGGACATCCTTGTACAACCCGACATTGATGGGAAGAGGAGTAATTGGATAGCCAAGATCCTGGAATTTGACTTGGAAATAAGGCCTACCAAATTGATAAAAGGTCAAGGCTTAGCCAAGCTGTTGGCTGAAGCTAATTGCAAAGCTTTGGGGGTAGGTTTCATCAATGCACATTCATAAAATCAGCAGAATCAGCTGTCCGACGTAGACCCTCAAATAGAGCCCTTGTTGTCTCGATGTCCTTGGTATAAGGATGTCATATATTTTCTGCATGAGTTGCAGCCTCCAGATGGCTTGCAAAGAAACAAAGCAAGAGATCTGAAGCTCAAGGTAGTCAGATACTTCCTTGTCGATCAAATTTTATACTGGAAAGACCCCTTGGGGGTGATTTTAAAATGCATGGATCCACAAGAGGCCAACAGGATCATGGTTGAATTTCACAGCGGCCTATGTGGAGGGAACCATTTTTGGAATACCACAGCCCACAAAATTCTCAAAGCTGGGTACTATTGGCCCACCTTGTTCGCTGATGTCCATAGAGGAGTTAGAGCCTGTATCCCATGCCAAAGATTTTCAGGAAAGCAATAGCTCAAGTCTTTGCCTTTAAATCCTGTAGTTGTTTCGGGACCTTTCCAGCAATGGGGCCTAGATTTTATTGGAGAAATCCACCCTACTTCCAGCGGGCAGCACAGATGAATCCTAACTTCCACAGATTTCTTTACTAAGTGGATTGAAGCTATCCCCACCAGGAGTGCTTCTCACAAGGTAATCATTGGATTCCTGGAAGACCTCATCGTAAGGTTCGGCTGCCCAAGAAAGATTGTTACTGATAACACAGCCTCTTTCAAGGCTGAGCCATTAGTCAAGTTCTGTGGACAATTCAGGATCAAAATGATTCACTCCACCCCATACTATCCCCAGGGTAATGGTTTAGCATAATCCTCCAAAAAAAGCCTAATAAGGATCATCAAAAGATTACTAGAGGACAACAAAAGGGCTTGGAACTCGAAGCTGAAATCCACTCTATGGGCTGATCGGGTGACCACAAAGAGATCTATAGGCATGTCCCCTTTCCAGTTAGTTTACGGAGCAGAAGCTGTCCTCCCTTCTCAGCTGGCTATTCCCGTAGCGAAATTCTTCCAGGATTATCAAGAAGAGCCCAATGACATGATCAGAAGGATTCATCAACTGGTAGAGGTGCAGCAGGCCAGAAAGCAGTTAATGATCAGAATTCAGGACCATCAGCAAATGACCAAGTAAGTATTCAATAAGAAGGCCAAGAAGGAGGGGTTCCATATAGGAGACCTGGTGTTGAAATGGGATGCTCCTAAGCAAGATAAGGGCAAACACGACAAATTTGAAGCCCTGTGGATCGGGCCTTTCAAAATATCTGAGGTTTTCTCAAATAACACATACAGGTTGCAAGATTTGGAGGGTGAAGAAGTTTTCAGCAGCCTAGTAAATGGGATTTTTCTTAAAAAATGTTTTTTCTGAGCCTTCAGTGGCTCCTGTGTTTTGTAAATATTATCCTTTTAGTTATTTGTTTTATTTTTATTGCTTCATCTTAGTAAATGACTCCATAGCCCAACAACAAGGCACTGGAACTGCAAAATGAGTCCTTAGAGCATCACAGGGATGACTCTATCCCCCATGGAGCCTAATGTTAGTGAAATTTCTTTTGATGGGCACAAGAGTATTCAGGTCTGCAAGTTGCACGAGAAGCGCCCGAGCGCAACACGGAAAAATCCTGTTTTAGGCTTCCAAGCAAGTGAGCGGGTGAGATTATAGCGTCGACGGTCCAGATTCATCCATATTAGCAGATTGACGGTCGGCGGAAAATCACGGTTAGCGAAGTTGCGCCGAGATTAGCATGATGGATAGCGCCCATATTACATGCGGGAAAAGATAGCAGTTGTCCATCCAAAGGATGCGTGGCGCGAGATCTAGTCGCGTCGGCATTTCGACATTCGGGAGTTCGAAGGGTGAGGGTTTTATATTGTTCTACATCTCGAAACATCGAACCCTGAAGCATCAAAATCACCCAAAGTCGGGCCCGCAGTATCGAGGAGCAGTCTCAGACGTCCATCTAAAGTGGACACCTGGTGCACGATTAGGCTCCCCGCCTTTTTGCCCATCGCAATTTCGAAGCGCAAGAAGCAGCTCCCTCATATCCCCGATGCGCGAAGGGACAAGAGTGTCCGGGACCCAGGCCCACAGCATCATCGAGCGAGTTCAGGACCGTCATATCTGAGAAGGACGCGTGGCGTGAGATTAATCCATCTCGGCGTTTCGCTCATCGCGACTATGATAAGCAAGGATTAGCTCCTTCCTATTCACGAACGCCGAAAGTGCCTTTGGGAGTAAACATCGGGTTACAGCCCGTGGTCACTTAGGAAAGGAAAAGAGTTGTGCAAAAAGGGGCCAAAGACGTCGGGTCTAGTCGCCAAAAGGTTCATCGCGATCTCTAGGTGCCACCTGATACGACTTCAATCCTAGTTTTTGCTTGGAGTAAATGAAGGTGAGAAGGGGTGGTTGAAACCTCTTCTCATGCATTAAGTGTAAGGTGTGGAGGGTCTGGCAAGTGGTCTGCTCGAGAGGGTCCTGTGTACCCATTTTTCCAAAGGAGCCATGCCGAGTCCTCGACTAGCCAGAGGAGGTTTGCACATGCTAACTCGGCATTTACTGGCTCAGCTACTCCCCTTGCAGGAGCCATGCACAGTTAAGGTGGCGTCTGACAAATAATACCCGTCCAAATTTGGTTGAAGGGGCACCAAGCCTTGGGTGACTGAGGACACCTTTGTTAGGCGATTTTTCTGAGTATATAGACTCAGTATTTGTATTTGGTAATCCATCAATGGTAGAGCAAAGCTCCCGATTGTAAAGTTTTAACAGACACTCTAGTTCTCTGGTTATGCATCTGTATGTAAGATTTCTTTTTTTAATGACAGACATTTTTTTACCTCATTTAGTTTTCATCTCATACTGAGGGAGTTCATGATTGACTGATTCACATGAATTATTTCAATTATGTTATGATAAGGATTTATTGTGGCATTATTGCGTTCTCTGGTTTTTTGCGTTTGAATGTAAGAAGATCTTGCGTTTAGATGCCTTCTCCTACAGTCTGTTAGAAACCTGATGTTTACAACAGACCTCCGCATCTCTCTGATACAAGTCTTCCCCCTACTCACCCTTACTACAACTCACTTTCTGAAATTTATCTAAGACCTCACTTGCCCATGCATGCCTGGACTAGTCTCGGAGTTAGAACAACATTGTTTCGAGTTAACTTCCATTCAATCACCCCCTTTTTATAAACAAATCATGACATAAACTGATGGGCGTCGGGCTCTGCTCCTGCTGCAATCCATGAGTGACTTCTGACGCTAACAACGTGCATCTATGAGAACAATGAAGTCTTCATTTGGGTCTGCAATCCTTAGTATTGGAGCAGTTGTCAATAATTGTTTCAAGTGTTGGAAACTCTTTTCACAATCCAATGTCCACTGAAACTTCACACCCTTCTTTTGTAAGGAAGTGATTTGGTGTGAAATCTTTGAGAATCCTTCAATAAATCTCCTATAGTAGCCTGCAAGGCCCATGAATTATATGGCCTCTGTCACATTATTTGGTGACGACCATTCTCTAATGGCTTCTATATTCTTAGGATCCACTGCTATCCCATCCTCTGAAATGATATGCCCTAAATAATGAATTTGCTTCTGATAAAATGAGCACTTTCTCAATTTGGCATACAACTTTAATACTTGAAACACCATCCTCAAATGATGCTCATGTTCTTCTTCTGATTTAGAATATATAAGGATCTCATCCAAAAAGACAATGACAAACTTGTCTAGATATTTTCGGAAAACACCATTCATTAAGCACATAAAAACAACTGGTGCATTTGACAACCCAAATGGCACCACTGTGAACTCATAATGACCATACTTTGTCCTAAAGGTAGTCTTGTTGATATCTTCCTCTTTAATCCTTACCTGATGGTAGCTGGACCTAATATCAATCTTTGAAAATATCTTTTCATCCTTCAATTGATCAAAGAGGTCATCAATATCTTTATAGTCACTTTATTCAACTGTCTGAAATCAATGCACAATATTAATGCCCCATATTTCTTCTTCACAAAAAAGACTGGGGCACCCCAAGGTGACACACTTGGGTGTATATACCCCTTCTTTATAAGTTCTTCAAGTTGCATTTGCAACTCCTTCAGCTCTGGTGTACTCATTCTTTAAGGAGTCTTTGACACTGGAGCTCCTCCAGGCATTACATTTTTAGAGAAATCAATATCTCTCTTTGGGGGTAGTCTTGGTACCTCCTTGAACACATCTTCAAAATCTTCCAGGACTGCATGATCGTCCAAATTTTTCACCTTATCTTTAGGTGTCTCTTCCATATGAGTTGCAATTATTTGACACCCTTTTCTGTAACATTTCTTCAATTGCAATGCTGAAATTTATCTGATGGTTACTTCCATGGGAATTCCCTACACTTTCCTTAGGTTCCCTTCCTCATCCAAGCAAGTAAATGCCTTGTTATTACAGTCTAGGATAGCATTATGTTGGTCCAACCAATCCATCCCAATTAGACAATCATAGGAACCTAAATGAAAAATGTTCAAATCTGCCCTCGTGTTCAGTCCATTCATGTCCATAAGACATGACTTAACCATCTCATTAACTTTTCTTTTAGCTCCGGTAGCCATCTTAACCAACCAAGATTTCCCATGCTTTCTTCTTGGCAAATGCAAACTTTCCACCATCTTAGGATCTATATAACTATGACTAGCTCCTGAATTAATTAAAATAGCAATGGTTTGGTTGTTGATCATACCTTCCACTTCAATCATGTGTGACTGATACTGTGCTTTCTTGTTTTCCATGGCTGCATAGATCCTTGGTACATTTCTACCCATGTCCTCAACTATTTCATCTTGCTGTACATTGTGAAAAATCCTCACTTTTTCACCTCTGTGAAGACAATCTTTGAACATATGATCTCATTTACAACCCCAACATTGAATAGGTGGTTTCCTTGGACTTTGACCCCCGATCTCAATCATTCTGGGTTCTCTAGAAGTTGGTTGTCCCTGAGTATTATTTCTGAAGAATGGTGGCTTAGTTCCCTTCTTCCTCTAATCCATATTGAATTTATTTTTGTCTTCCCAAGATTTTTGGAAAGTTGGCCTTGCTTTTTGCTGATCATATAGGCATTTAGCTCACCTTATGGTCTCCTCCAATGTCTTGGGATCATCATACTGTATTTTGTCACTGATGAATGATGGAAATCCACTAAAATACCTCTGAATATTAACTGTCTCATCCTTAATGAAAGAAACATACTTCAACAGTTCTAAAAAACTACTTTCATATTCATCTATGGTCATACTCCCAAGATTGAGTTCAAAGAACTCTTTCATTTTCTTGTCATAGTATCTCTTATTCAAGTATTTCTTCTCAAAATATTTCTTGAATTCTACCTTCTGCATGAGAAGAATAATTATGCAATTGAAAATACTTTCTCATGCCCAACAACCATGTCTCTGCATCTTCATCCTTCTTGTGCTCACCATCAAATGTAGGAGGTTTTATTTTGTTCATTTCTCCTCGTAGATCATCCACCCCAGACTTATTATGCTTCCTGACAAGGGATGGACTTGAGTTGTTGTGTGCCATCTTATTGGAATTCCTTGGGGATTGATGGTGATGTCTGCTAACACTTTTGGTTCTTATTTTCTCATCATGAGACCTTTGACTTCCTAATTTGCTTGAGCCACTCTCCTTATCCAATTTATTTTCTATTATGTTCAAGATCTGCATTAAATTCATGTTGAAGTCCTCCTATTGCTCCTTGGCTCTCATAATCCTTTAATTATCATCTTTATGGATTTGGACATCCTTCTGTAAATTTTTAATGGTCTCTACCATATTCATGTTTTCATCCCTTCCTTATCCATGTCCATTGGAGTTTGTTCCTTCAATTCCCAAATGGAAATACATCCCTCTGATTTCATCTTCCTGGATGTAAGTCCCTTGTGCCTCTTCCATTACTCTAGACTCTATGTTGATCCTGATCTGATCTAGTTCAATAATATATCAGAATTATTTATTCTGATTTCCCAAAAATTGAATGCCCCGATCAATTTTCTAGGTGAATGATTATATTCTACTATCTGAGACCTTTCCAACTCCTGTTTCCTTGCTCAATTCCGATTCTTGAGGAGAAAGTTATGGTTATTTGAAAATTGCCCATTAATTTTTCTGTTCATTCTTCAACTTGGTGCAAATCTACGCTGTAAATATGAATTTTTGCACTCACTCCATTGGAATTTTCATGGGATCTCCATTGGGTTTCTTCATATACATATTATGGATATTCTTTCCAAGTTTCACCTTTTTCTGAGTTCCGGGCTGCTAGTTACAACCTGCTGAATTTATAGGCCAATTCATGTTTTTGGTATGGAATGCTACATGTACCTTATTTTCCATATTAAGCATTTTTAACATGCCCGAAAATTTAATTCATCTTTGAGACTATCTTCTATGGTTCAATATATTTCCATTGACTTCTCCTGCGTCTCGATTGGATTCTAGAGTAGAAAGTTATGGCTCTTTGAAGTTAGTTGGGTCTTAAAATTTACCCTCCACTGTTTATGTTGTAACTTTCTCATAAAAGCTCCGTTTGACGAACGGTTTACACCATTAGAAATATCTCTCCGAGCTCTTTTATTTGAGCTACAGAGACACAATGTACCTTAGTAAACTTTATTCTCTTGGTTTTTGAGTAGCTAAAAACGCTCTTAAGAGCCTCAAAAACACGTTGCAAAAAGATGACGTTCAAATAGTATAAAATGTCGCAGAATTTCGCTGGTTTTCTGTTGTTGTTCACCATCCAAATGACTTCGTGTGCACAAATTTCAACCTGTACACCCATATTTAATATGCACAACAACACCACAAGGTAATTCATTCTCTGCGCACTTATAACCACTGTGCATCACGCCAATAACTAGCGCGCACTACTTTTGTGTCACGCACCAATATCCACCACGCAAAAATTTGGTTCTTGCACTATTACCTATTGCGCACAATTTCTATATCGCACACTGATATTCAACGCACATTTCAGTCTACATGTTGCACCATGCCAAATTTTAGTATGCCCCCACCGCGCACCAATACTCTGTGCACACCATTAACTAAACTGTCATGCGACAACATATACCCACATTGCGCACACACCAACCAAACTCCTCTGTGCTTTGCCAATACCGCGCACACAATGTGAGCCATTATTATGTGTGTGCACACCACACACACCTTATTATGCGTATGCACACCGCACAATGATAAATTTAGTTGATGCACCCGGACACAAACATTTTTCCACGTGGCGCCAAAATTTAGTGCGCGCAGCTGCACACTAACATTTTTCTGTGTGATGCGAAAATTTAGTGCACACACCGGCACACCAACATTTTTCTGCGTGGCGCCAAAATTTTGCGTGCACACCAACACACCAATATTTTTCCATGAAGTGCCCAATTTTTGCATATCACAAGATTTTTACTACGCATCATGCATTTTTAGTGCGCCCACCTGTGCACATTCATTTTTATGCGCATCAATTCCTCGTGAATTCCATTGCAGAAATTGGGGCTTTTGCTTAACTTTTTCCCAATTTCTACCATAGACATTCTGCAACTATGAAATTTATTCAATTTCACCCCAATAGCACCCATTCAACCTCTACAACAACAAATCGTTGCGGTTTGACATTTCTGGAACGATTTTTTTTTCTTCCAAACTCAATTCACGAATTGAGAATTTTAATTACTAATTTCGCTCCATCTGTCATGGCTTCACTGTAACTTCAAATTCGACCCATTCTAGGTTTGAATTTGCTAGAACAAATATTAAACCAATAATATCTCACCACTTGACCGAATTTCTCCATTTTCTCATGAATTTAACAACATAAATTGGGGCTTTTCCCAATTCCTCGTCGTTACTTCTAAATTTTACCATGGACACTGTACAAACTGAAATTTGGACACTTCGGAATCAACCCTCTATGAAATTTTTCTTCAACTCAACTTGCTTGGCCCATCGAGGCTCAATGTTGAAAACTGAAGCTCCAATACGATATTGTAACATCCCCGACCATCCACGCAGGAGCATCCTACGCCAGAGAACACTTTTGTTCTCTCTGCGAAACATACTGTAACATACTCGACATCCAACTGAGATATGCCATATAAATTTTCGAACTACATGCAATTAAAACATATACACATAGAACTATTGTATAACTTTATATATAAAACGTAAATAGACAAATGAATTATGTAATTGCACAGATTCATACTGAAATAAAAGTAAACACATACATGCATCATATACATGCAATACCCATAACTATAAAGACAGTTATAACCACACATAGGATAAACCCACAAAAATAAACATGTAAATAATAATGCAACATGTAAACTTATCACACAATTGACACTTATGTATACGACTCTAAATTGCACCATACATGCATACCTGGCATCAGGCCATCTCACTTACTATTTTTGCCAAGCCATCACTGAGCAACTCTTCTTAAAAAACATATTTTTGAATATGTACACACCTTGCACCATTACTGCTCATGTACACACGCTTGTTGCACCACTACAACTCATGTACGTACGCTAGCTGCACCATTACAGCCTGTGTATACTCACAAAAGTTGTAAAAATTAAAAAGTTGCAAGGAATTCGTTGAGATTATGGGCTATTGGGTAGTTTCCCAACTATCCCACTGCCTATAACTCGTCACCCAACCGAATAACCATCATTTTGTCATATAAAAGGAGGTGTTGGGGTCTCATTCCAAAGATAAGCATAAGAACAGTGAAACTCTTCCTATTTCACTTCCCCCCCCTACCCCAAGAATTTGCAGTCACATTGTCAGTTTTGAGCCAGAATTCCCTATTCTTGCTATTTTCCTCCATTGCAAGCCTAATCCATTCCCTAGAGAGAGATGAAGAGGAGAAAGATACGTGGAAGCGCAGTTGGAGCTTGGTGAAGAGGATCCCAGACCAGGTTTGAGGAGAAGTCATTGATCTCATTATAAGTAACTTTGTGAGATTAATAAAAAGGAATACTTTTTCTATCCTGAATATGATGTGTTCAATCTTTATGTTTGATTTATATTTGATTATGATATCTAACCCACTAATTCATATATAAGATGCATGTTCATAGTTCTTTGTTTTTCTTTTTATGAATGCAAGTCAGCCTTGGGAGGAGACTTATAGTCGAGGAACAACCGAACACAAAAGGATCAACACTAGACGCGGATTTTAAGGTAGAGTAACCAGATTTTTTTACGTTGTGTTTTATGCATGAATGTGGAGTGTATTTTGGGTAGCTATTAAAAAGCAGGATAATTTAGACGATTATCTCTGCCTACATGTTGAACCCTATTGCAGTCCATAAGGGGGTTTTCCCACTATAGAAAAATTGGCGACTATACTAGGGAAGCCTCTAGGGTTTTTAGGGGATATTGTTTTGGGTGTTTTATTTGGTTTTGATTACCTTTCTGAGTTTTCTGTAAGTTTTTGATTCTTTAAGGGATTCTGTTCTGCCATACCGATACTCCCTGCCTTGTCATCCTGACTAATATTTTTCTTTTTGAGAAGTTACATAGGTGTACGTAGCCTGCAGTGGGTCTGCACGAGTACATACACGCCCTACCTTTAGACAAACCACGTACATATGCAGGCTTCTTAAGTGTTAGTTGCGTGCCTGTGTCAATTTTTTTTTTTTGAAAGAAGAGTCAGTCAACCTCTTCCTTGATTTAAGTTATACTTCTCAGGGGTTTCTTGATCTAGTACTGGTCTCTGTTGTTACAGTCTGTAGCCTAGGTTTGACGTCAATTTAGCTTATCTTTATCAATATTTCTTGTGTTTTCTTAGTAAGGGTTGGAGATGAGTTTGTGAATCTTTTCTGATCAGCTTGTTTAGTATCGTCAGTGAATCCCGATCCACAGTATACCTGAAGTCAATTTTTGGTCTTGTCTTGTCTTCACTTTTTCCCTTTTACTTGCTTTAGAAGAAAAGAAAAAGAAGTCATTTCAAGTTTATGATTTTGAAGGATAAAAAAAAAAAAAGATTTTATTTCTTTGTCTGGTTAAGTAGTTAGGTTAGTTGTCTTTTCTTATCAGGAGAAAGAGTGATTTATTAAGTTCTTTACTGAATTCTTAGAACACTAAGTAGCTCATAGTCGAGCAAAATTTTGTTTTGGGTTTTTCTTTTAAAAGATCTTAGAAAAAGTAGTTACGAAAAGTTGGTTAAAGAGTGTAAATTTGCAAATCTTTATTTGTCAAAAAAAAGTAGTTTTCTTTCAGTTTCATTTAATTCTCTTTTCTTTCATATCTTAAAATACACCACTAGTTTCATTTTCATTTCCTTGACTTTAAGACAAACCACTTAAAATTAATTCTTAATTAAAATTTATTAGACTTTTTGTTTATAGGGTTCATCAACTAGTCTAGGCTAGAGCCTTGATTTAGGTTGGAGAGGAAACTCTTCAAGGCTATAAAAAAAACATACGAGTCTGAACAAGGGAGTGTGAAAAGACCAGTAAACATGAAATTTATATAGGAACCCCCTCTAACACAAGGGATAAACATGAGGTCATGTGCAGAAAGGTAGAGAAGATAACCCCTCCAAAGCTGGACCAAGCGTAGTGGGGAATACATATAGAGGACTTGTCTTGGGATTCTGTTGATTTCATTTGCCATGGAGCTTCATGGGTCTCGAATCCATTTGAGGTCCTCATTCATCTTCTAGAACACTTGCTTTCAATACCCTCGATAGGTTTCGGGCTCGATACCCTGCTCATTGCGGTCCACTCGACTGTTGACTGTACCCGCCTGGTGACTATTCATGCACTGGAAACCTAGTTGCCTTTATTTTAGTGACTTACAAAGGTGACTGTGGGGGTATACTGCGGTACCTAGGAAATAAATTGACCCACACTTTTCAAAGTATACCCAGAGGGTGCTTTTTTACTCGAGTTGCACTTGCACGGGTAAGTTGTTGTAGTGTTGGCTGGTGTAACTATTCTTCCAACTAGCTAGTGGTTTGATTGCTTTATCTCATAGGAACTCTTTCTAGTGTGTGATGGATTTCAACGTTAGTAAAATCTCTAATCTGTCTTTGATATTCTCACAAAGTGGAATATCAAAATCTCCGCCGATCATGAAGGCTTCAGGGCCTGTCGCCGGTTGAATTGGAGCCACCCCCGCCATCACGAAGGTGAAGACTTGACCAACAAGGGTCATTTGAGGTGACCGGGCCATAGGAAATTGTACCTGAGACATCCCTGAGAGGATAACATTCAAATCCGGAGGATCCTACCTTTTTTGACCTCGAAACGGAAACTCTCAGGCTGTATAACTCTCGGATCACTGACTTATCGACACCCGTCGTGGTACAAGTTGTCCCCCCAATGGTAACTCATTGCAAGCGTCAAATAGTCTTGCAAGAAACAATGGAAGAAAATGATACTACTTCATCAGGGAGTCCTCACACTCCCTCTACATCTTCCACTACAGGGGGAATTCCACCTCCTAACCCACCTTCATCGGTCTGGACCACCATGGTCTCGACCGCCTCTACTTCGGGCAGTGGTCTGATTTCGTCTATGGCGACGATCACTGCTCCGTTCACTTAGAGTGCGATAGTCCCTCCATTCTCATATGGGATGTCTAGCTTTGATATGAAATATTATCCTCTCCTACTCCACCCTATGGACCATGGTTCTGGGGGAAGGGAGCTCTAACTCTCCTCTGCAAGGGTCCATGGGGGGCACCTCAGCCCCCTATAACACTTTCCATTATAGTGGGGGTCATATAACTCCGTCGTCCCCCTCGCTAGGTGGTGCTCCCCAGCAGCCCATTTGGCCGAACATGAACTACATCTTGTTCAGAGTAGGTAGTCAAGGACTTTCATCCAACACAACGCCGGTAGGTTATTTTTTGTTCTCTTTGTTTGACACATCTGGTAACAATGAATTCTCGTCAGCTATCGTCTCGGCCGGGGGAAACCCTGGTTTTGGATCACAAAATCCTATGCAGGGTACTATTCCTGCACAAGGGGAAAACACCTCTCAAGGACCCTGGAATCCATGGCAGGAATTAATCCCCTCTTCAAGGATGCCAGCCGGGGGCAACCCCTTTCATGGCCAATGGAACCCCGGGCAAGGCTCAGGACCTATGCCTGTTGGATTGGCGTGGGGCAAACCTTTCCAGAACCTTTGGAATACAATGTCGGGAGAAATCCCTTCCTAACCCTCAATGTCCATTTACGGGAGTCAGTCGATGACGTCTCAAAAAGAACAGTATCCATATGCTCGCCACGACCATGGTATTTACCAGAACCCTGGTTAATAGCCTAAATTTTCTTGGCAACCTGGTGCCAGCCAAATTCCAGGTTGCTTTCCTCTTGTACATACTGAACAACCTAAGATACCTTTTCTGGCAACATTGCATTTGCCAGACTTGTCAATATTCTTAAACAACACAATCTGTCACGATCCGCGTTGGCCTCCTATGCCGACCAAGTTTCCCTCGAACATTCCACAATTTGAAGGTAAGCATAACGAAGATCCAGGCGATCATGTGACCACCTTTCACCTATGGTGCTCGTCTAACTCATTGAGAGATGACTCCATCCAGTTGCATCTATTTCAATGAATTCTTATCGGGAGTGCTGCGAAATGGTACATTGAGCTCGACCTATCAAGATACTCTACTTTTGGTGAATTGGAAATGGTTTTTCTAAACCATTTTCAATTACCTATGAGATACGATGGCAACACAGAATTGTTGGATAACTTTGAGCAAACAAAGGCTAACCATATCTCGGATCACATCCAAGAATGCCGACGTCGGAAGAGTTTGATAAAAGTACCAGTTCCACCAACATTCCTGCTAGAGTGGTTCCTTAAGTCTTTGGTACCTCAGTTATCCAAAGACGTTGCAACGTCGTGAGTGTTTTCCGAGGAAGAAGTGATAATGAGAGCTCAACAACTAGAACTGATATACTCTTAGTTTGGTTTACTTTACAAAGTTTTGGAAGATGTGCCATGGTCCATTCTTGACAAGATCAGAAAAAAGTCTGGACTAAATGCCAATGGTATCATTGGTTCAGCACAAGCAAATCCCATTGATCAGTTGTCAAATCAATTGCAACAATTGTCGATATAGCAGACAACAACCAACCAAACCACTGGTTTGGCTAGTCTCCCTACTCAAATTTCAGATGTACATAGTGTGCAATCGACAAACTCGAAGGCCAACTAATAGGCATAGGGAAATAAGAAATAATGAAAGAAGGGTAAGGGGGATAAGAAACTCACCAATAATCTTGTTGGGGGAAACACAGAGAAAAGAAATTTGAAGTATCTGTGTAACCTTTGCATGAAATACCACCTGACTCACCTGTGCCCTCAGCTTGCAGAGGCCCAGAAGTTATTGGCATAGCAACAACCTGCTATGTTAATGAACCCATTTCCACATGGGAAAAAATTAACTCAAGCCTCTGCGAACGCGAATGGGGGCAGTCAGGGATGCCCTTCGTCATCTAGTAATCCCTCGACCTTGAATTTTTATATGTTGAAAGGTGATGCCCACATAGTGACTAGGACACACGATTACAGAATGCCAAACACTTTTGAGAAGGGTAAAGAGGCCGAAAACCCATCTGTTCCTCTCTAGATCGAGAAGACGTTGGATGAAAAAATGACACGCATCCCGAAAGGGGCGTTCATGAAAGCTTCCCATAATCCAAATGTGAGGGCCACCCAGAACTACTTTGTGGTGGAGGATTTGCCACAAACCCCTTGCGTAATGTTTGCTTTGAAGGTCCTCCAGAGTTTCCCTTCGCAGAGAAGAATCTGTTAGTTGCCTTAGGATCCGCTGATACTTATAATTTGGGAATGATCATGCTTGATACGACGGAATTGAAACCTCGTCTCCCATACCACGTTGCATTTTAGATAGTAGTGGCTTACACCACGAAATATTTTACCCAGAACATTTTCCGCACGGTGGTTGATGAGGGCGCCTCCACATGTGTGATGTCGCTGGTGTGTTGGAAGGCCATTGACAAACCCGTTTTGTCTCCGTCACCTACTCTTCTTACCACTTTCGATGTTCATTCATTCAAACCAAATTGAATCATTCCTTATTTCGCCGTGAATCTAGGAGGAAAGATTGTGTGCGTCAAAGTTGAAGTGGTCAATGCACCTCTCGACTACAATCTCTTGTTAGGAAGGAATTGGACCTATGCTATGCATGTAGTGGTCACCACAGTTTTCCAGGTCTTGTTGTTTCCACATGAGGGTTTAATCGTGTCCATTGATCAGTTGTCTTTCTCCCATCCTGACCCTTCATCGGGGGCATCCATGGTCCTGATGATTGATAATCCACAATCCGATGTCATCAATATAGGGGTTGGTTTGTGCCTGCCGTTGATGGGTACCTTCGATTAACCACCTCCGTATGGAAATGTATAGTTCATATCGACTGTCCTCGACCAACCTAAGGATGAAATATTTCAAGTGTCATTGTTTTCCACGACTTACTTTGACAATCCATGAACTCTTCCTTCCCCATAGACAATGATGGAAGGGACAGGGCATCATGGCATGGACATGCCTTTGTCCATGGCAGAGGTTGCGTACTCTATATTCCATCAAGCTTCCACCGACCTTGATCCGACTCCTGCACAGGAGTTAGATCTAGTTTTCTAGCCTACCTGGGCTCAAGGTTCCCTCACCACTACCAATTCGTTAGACTTGGTCTTGCACTCTGACGAGGTAATTATAGAGGCATTGAATAGTCCAGACAAACCTTGGGATGATCTCCATCATAGATATTATTTTCTCCCGGAGTTAGGAAGAATTGAGGTGGGTGAATTCGTGTTGAGTATGACTAGAGATAGGTCTTGGCCTATCAAACCTTTGGCTATGCATGCAGTTTACACCAAAGGTGATATGAAAACCATCACTGAAACAATATCTATCGACATCTCTAGAACCCTTGGTTTCATAAATAATGTCTTCTTTGGAGTGACCTACTCCCCCAAGGAGATTCAAATCTACACAAATTTATTTAAGGAATTCCGCGACGTTTTTGCCTGGTCTTACGAGGAAATTCCAGGCATTGATCCAAGAATCATCGAACATGAAATAACGACGTATCCTGACACTAAGTCAGTCCGACAGAAGCTTTGTCCGTTAAATCCTAAGAAATAAATAGCTATTAAGGCTGAAGTAGAGAAACGGCTCAAAGCCGGTTTCATCTACCCCATTCAATTGACTCAATGGGTGTCAAATTCTGTTTCGGTCAAAAAAAATAAGGGAACGATTCATGTATGTATGGAATTCTGTGATTTGAATAAGGCTTGTCCAAAGGATAATTTCCCCACCCCATTCATTGACCAAATTGTCGATGAATGCACAGGCTATGAGGCCTTTTCTTTCATGGATGTTTTTTCGGGATACAATCAGATACAGATTAAGCCTAAAGACCAACATAAAACCTCTTTTATCTATCCATGGGGTGCATTTTCTTATTAGAAGATGCCTTTTGGCCTGAAGAATGATAGAATCACTTTTTAGGGAGCCGTGTCTTTTTCTTTCCATGATCTCAGACACATAGTCGAGGCCTATCTCAATGATTTAGCAACACGATCTCGTAAGATAGATGATCATCCCATGCACCTCCGACTTATCTTTGAGCGATGTTGCTACTATTGGATTCGCTTGAATATAAACAAGTGAAGATTTTGTGTGACATCGGGTCATCTTCTAGGTTTCATAGTTTTGACAATAGGGATCATGGTCGATCCTCTAAAGGTTGAGGCGATAGTTCAATTTCCTCCTCCGTGCACAGTCCCTCAGCTTCAATGTTTACAAGGAAAAACAAACTTTCTTCGGCCTTTTATCACAAACTATGCCGAGATCACTAAAGGGTTCATGCATTTACTGAAAAAGGATGTTCCTTTCTATTGGGACGAAGCCACTCAATGCTCTTTCAAAGCGTTGAAACACGCCCTCACATTTGTCCCTCTACTTCATCCACCCAATTATAATAAATATTTGTTATTGTACTTGGACATTGCAGAGTCGACTATCAGTATGGTCTTGGTTCAAGAGGATGATCTTCTTGAAGAGTATGTGATTTATTACCCGAGTTGAGGCCTGGTTGGACCAGAACTTAACTACTCCCACATTGAGAAGCTTGAGTTGGCAGCAGTCCATGTTGTCCAACGGTTCCATCATTATATTCTTTTTCGTAAGAGCACCATCATTTCTGTTGTGAATCTGTTCCAATACATGTTGACATGACGTGTAATCGGAGGAAAAATTAGTAGATGGATTTTTATCCTCCAGGAATTTGACTTGGATTTTGTTTCTGCAAAATCTAAAAATTCATTGGTCTTTGAGGAACTTATCTTGGAACTTCCGGTTGAGTCAGGTGATGTTACGCTTGAAGAATCACCGATTAAAGGATATCTCTTTCTGATTTCATCTTTAGACCCCTGCTATGGAGATATACTAGTCTATCTCCAGAATTTGAAGTGCCTCGCCTTTGCTTCTTGCAATGAGCGTCGACGTATACGCCATCAGGAAAAAAACTATCTCATTATCGATGAAACTTTGTATCGTCAAGGTATAGATTGTATCCTTCGCCGATGTCTCACTCATGAATAAGTGGAACTTGTGCTAAACGACTGCCACGCTGGAGCATGTGGTGGTCATTTGTCTGGGTTGGAAACAACCCAAAATATTCTATGAGCCAGTTACTTTTGGCCAACGTTAATCAAGGATTGCGTTGAATTGGTCAAGAAGTGCCACCTGTAACAGATCTTCTCTTAGAAGATGAGGGCACACCCCGCTCCTATGTTTCCCATCATTATAGTTGACCCCTTCACCAAGTGGGAGATTGATTATACTACATGCCACCCCACGTCAGCTAGGGGGCACCGTTATATCATCGTAGCAATAGACTACTTAACAAAGTGGGTCAAAGCTATGCCAACGTTCAAAGATGATGGCGATACAACAACTCTCTTTTTGTTCAATTATATAATAGCAAGGTTCGAAATCTCGAAGGATATTGTCACTAACCATGGAAGTCAATTACAGAACAATATGATGTCTGAGTTAAAATCAAAGCTTGGGTTGAGGAAAGAGCATTCATCACCCTACTACTCACAAGTGAATGGTCAGGTGGAAGCTGTGAATAAGTCTCTCAAGACTATTCTGCAGTGAACGATCAATTTGGCCAAGTCAAATTGGCATTTGATGTTGTAGTCAACATTGTGGGCCTACCAAATGTTTGTAAAGACTGCAACCGATTTCTCACCTTTTCAACTCATTTATGAGCTGGAAATAGTCTTCCCAATAGATTACCAGATCCCATCTCTAAAGTTGGCAATACAGTTATTTCCAGACACTTCACCACTTGAGGAACGCTTATTATATCTCGAGCAACGGGATGAGAAATGTCGTGAAGCAACCTTGGATAGCGAGGCTCACACGTAGAAATTCAAGTGTCAATATGATCGGTCTATTTGTCCTCGAATTTTCTCCGAAGGTGACCTTGTCCTGGTATATGACCAAGATAAGGATCCCCTGGGGGAAAACAAGTTTAAACCTATGTGGTTCAAACCTTTCATCGTGAAGGAAGTAATAAAGAAGGGCACTTATCATTTGGTTGACTTTGAAGGGAAATCTTTGGTAGAGCCTAGAAATGGGCTCTACCTCAAGAAGTATTACTCGTAGGTGGGTCACCTTGGGTGACTTCTTGTACATATGTATAGTTCTTATACAGTTTCATTTTTGTCTTTTATTTATTTATGGATGTGTCATTTTTGATGTCATCTTTTTCACTGTCGCAGATGTCAAGTGAATCAGAGGTGTTCATTGGGTTCACGGATGGTGCCAACTGACACACTCAGAGGCTTGCTTCCGCAGCTTGGGTGATCTTCACACCTCAAGGCTAGTTGCTATCTTCTGGAGGTATCTGTTTAGGTGACGCCACAAACAATGTCGACGAGTACAACGCAGTAATAAAGTTGCTTAGTGATGCTTTGTCAGATGTTATCTCTCACCTCCGAGTCTACTTAGATGCACAATTGGTTGTGTTCTATAGTGGGAAAACCACCTATGGACTACACCATGGTTCTAAAGTGCAGGCATAGTTAACCATCTAAAGTCTCCTACTTTTAACAACTATCCCAACATTATCCCACAATCATACATAAAAAACAAAGTATAGGGATATAGTAGGCTTACCTTAAACTTCGTGTCCGATGTCGATCCCTTTGCGCTCAGTAATTTATCAATTGCATATCTCCTCCCAAGGACAAATTGCATTCACCAAAAGACAAACAAGAAACTACAAACATGCATTCTATATATGGATTATTGGGTTAGATATCATAACAAAAACACAAATAAATCATGAATATTGAAGACATCATTGGCGGGATGGAAAAAGTATTTCTTTATATTAATCTCACAAAGTCACTTACAATATGAGACCGACAACTACTCCTTGAACTCAGTCCTGGGCTCCTCTTCACCATGCACCAACTTCTTCCATGTATTCTTCTCCTCTTCAGTTCTCTCTAGGGAAATGGCAAGGGTTTTCAATGGAGGAAAAAGGGATGAAAAAGGAATTCTGGCTCAAAATCACAACGCAGTTGCAAAATATTGGGGCAAAGGGGGAACACTGAAATGGGCAGAGTTTCTTTTCTCTCGTGCTTTGTTTTTTGAATGGGACCCCGACACCTTCTTTATTGGCCAAAAAGGTAGCTATTTAGTTGGGTGACCGGCTATGGGAGGTCAAAAGGTTAGGTAACGGCCCAAAAACCCGTATCCCTTTCCATTGTTTATTTTTCGCATTTTTTGTGAGTGTACAGAGGCTATAATGGCGCAACAAGCATGTGTACATGGACAGTAGTACTGCAGGGCATGTACACCTTCAAAAAATGGTTTTTAAGAAGAGTTGTTCAATGATGGCTTGGAAAAAATAGCAAGTAATATGGTCTGATGTCAGGTATGCATGTCTGGTGCAATTTTAGGGTTATAACAGATGCCCCCTAATGTGTGAGGTCAGAAGAGCATCTGATGGATGAAATACATTACAAATATCCACCAACGTACGCAGTGAGTGAGCCCAGATACCAAAGTTCGGGAGGTGCCATCTGTAAAATAACAATTTGTCTCACTGAGGCGGGCATACCCATGCTCGGAATAAAATAAAATCATGGTTTCCAATCAAATACACTACAGGTCCATGTCATATAACTATATAAAGTGTAGTCACGAGCAATACACATCGAATCTACATCTCAAAATCAAAATATATACATGTATAGTATCCATCTTTAAAAAACTAATGATGCCTAATGGCTGGAGATGAGGCCTTCAGAGCTCCAACAACAACTTCGAGATCTTCAAAACTTGGGTAGGAGTGTAATATCAGTGTACGACTTCGCTACCTAGAGGTCTTCGACGACTCGTCAGGAAAAAATAAGAGGATCTTGGTGATCACACAGATAACTTCATTGATTTTGAACAAGGACTTGATTTGTCTTTCGGGGTGGACAGGCATGAGGACAAGAGACAAACTGCAGAAGGGACGACTCAAGTTTAGTAAAAATTCCCTTGGACAAAAGCATGACAAATGATGAGACTCAGGCAGCATGGCATTGACATGAGTTCATGATGCAAGAGGCAACACAAACTCTCCATGTGTTTGGAAGGATAACCAAACGAAGGAGGACACAACTCTATGTAGTGAGAATAGCTTCGTAAGGACATATTAAATCCCAGAGCTTGACGAACAAATAAAAGGATGTGCTTTGTCCAAGGGTGACTCATTGTGTTGCCAACAAAAATAAAATACTTTTCCCTTCCTCTTTTTAGGGTATATTTGATTTTTTTTTGTCTTTTTCAATAATTTTGGAAAGCTTGAAAAATAACAAAAGAATTCTACATTACAAAGGAGGAACGAGTGTCACATACATACTAGTTCCAAGCGAAAGGAACACATTGATGCTCAGAGAAAGGAGACATATGAAGGAAAAGGACACTCGGGAAAAATCCTCCATGGGTCAAGGTGTCAAGATGCAGAGGCAAAGTGCTACAAGGCTTGCGTATAAGGCATTCTTCAAATGGTTTAGTTGAGAGCAACATGGAGCCGACATTAGGCCAAAGATGCATGAATGCAAATGTGATTAATAAGACACAATGATAACGTCCTTCGATGTAATTTTAACGATCCCAGAGAAGGTAAGCTCAACGTTTTTTCATTTTTAGAGAGTCTAAAAAAGTGTAAAAGGAGACCACTGGGGTGCCTTTTTTGAAGGTAGTCTAGTCGGTTCGAAAAAGGGGTAAACTAGCACCGAAAAGACGTCTATTCAAAATTTTTTTAATGAGTGCGACAAAGACAATATGACTCAACAATATTTTCATATTTAAGGAGTCTCAAAAGAGCTTAACTATGGACTCCATAAAGGATGTTCTTTTGGACCAATTTAACGAGTGTGAAGGAACAAGGTCACTCGACAATCTTTTCAATTTTAGGTAGTCTGAAAAGATCTTAACTATGGACTCTATGGGGGATCCTTTTTCGTAAATTTAGTCCCTCATACCCAAAAAATGCTTAAAATTATACTTGAGAATACTCTTCTAACGAACCAAATCTCCTAGAGTATACCTTTGTTCGTATAGTTGACCGTCAAGACCAAAAAAGGGGTAAACTACTGCCGAACAGACGTGCCTTCAAATTTAAGTTTGGCAAGAGTGAAGGGTGACAAGATCGCTCGACAGTATTTTATTGTTTAAAGAGTCTGAAAAGGATTAAAGAAGACTCATATTTGTTTGGGAGTCCCGAGGGTGAGGTCAAAAGTGATGATGAATCAATGCAAATGAGGCTCCAAACTCGTAATCAAGAAAAACTCAAAAGGACTCCCGAGCCTATAGTCATTAACGAAGGCATGGATGCCAAAAGAAAATGAGGATCTAACTAGGGAATCCATGAAAAGACAGACTCTACCACTAAATTACGACACTTCTAAAGAAGCCATGATGGTTTCGTGTCGCAACTCGGTGGGGTCAATCCTATGGAAAAGAAAAAAAATACAACGAGATGCCCAAAATGGAGGTGGAAACCTAACTTAGATTCAAAAAGTTGGAAAATGAATTTTTACTAAAGGGACTTTAAAAAAGACCCAACTCTCAAAAAGTTTCCCAATACCAAAAGTAACGCTTATCGTAAAATCCCATAAGAAACTCAAGAACCATACTTAAATGATTTTCAAGCCAGAAAAAACGACAAAAGGGTTCGAAAAAATGACAAAAAGGGCCAAAAAAGTCTATAAATAGAAGTTTGGTAGCTCATTATCACCATTGTGAATTAATAATTGACCAAAAAATAAAAAACACCCCTTTTCCAAAAGATTTGATTCTGGGAACTTCAGAGGATGAAACGAACTTCCACTCAGACCAAGTGAGTACAAACTATATCCTCTTGCATTTCTGTACTTTCCTTTTGCATTCAATTTGGTTTTGGGGGGCCATGCACCTCTAAAAAAGGTCGTCTCTACGTGTACGCGAACTGTCTTAGGATAGCCCGCTTATTCCCGTGTGCGGAAAACAATCTTCCCACGTGAATACGTGACTATGTCCAATACAGCCCACGTACAACCTCCAATATGTGGAATTTTTTTAAAAAGAAAGATTTTTTACTCTCTTTTGAACTTGTTCTTTTGTAGGATGAATGTCCATTGGAGAGAAAGGGAGCATGAAGGCATTGATTCTCTGGTCTCAAAATAACCCGCTTCTCTTCTCGTATTAGCTCAATGCGGGTTGTTAAAATTATTCAAGTGTCCACTCATGAGGGCACAACCCAGGCTGTTGAACGCCTTGGTAGATTATTGGCACCCGGATGTTGAGGATTTTATGCTCGAGGGATAGTCGTTGACTCCAACGAATGAGGATATTTATTTTCTAACTGGCCTCTCAAGGAGAGGGGAACTAGTCAACCTTCTCTCTTTTCCTCCTGGGCCTCACAACATAGCTGAATTGATTGGGCCAAACTACGAGGTTGGCACAGATAAAATGGGTTCTCAGGTGCCGATCCAAAAAATTTCCAACCTATCACTACAAGTGATAGTTTTACTTATTGAGAAGATCACTGGATCCACGACCTTACATTAGGCCTCCCGGGCGCACATGCATTGTGCGGTTTAGTGCTTAAATGCACGAGTGTTCGACTGGAGCACAACCATGCTAGAATGCATGAAGAGATAGTTGACAGAGTGTTGTATGAGGGATAACAAAAACTTTGGGTTCAAGACTATTTTATGTTCTTTCTTCTTCTTTGAGAGTACCCAGTCTTAGTCCACGAGAGACATTACAAGGGCATGAGGCCTCCCTCCCAGCATTATGTAGATGGGCGGTGATTTTTTCACGACAGGGGGGAGGGAGGACCATTGAGGCCTTCAACAATGCTTTCTTTGAATGGTGGTCTCGACAGATTCCAACTATAGAGGACTACCCCTATGTCAGGATCAACTTCTCTAGGGATCCTGACATGCCCGTACCTCTCGGAGCAGAACAAGGAGAGATAGGTATGTTGGTTTTTTTAATTTTTATTTCTTTTTTATATATATCATTTTTTTTATGTGTACCAGAGTATCTAACGACTATGTATTTTTTATGTATAGATGTGGGACTAGTGCATCTAGTAGACTTCTCGAGGACTAGGTGGCATCCTCGACCAGAGGCAAGACCACCCGCAACCACTAGACCAACAACAACAACAGGGGGACCTCCAACTGGAGAGGTTGAGAGAGTATTGAGACAGGTGGAGAGGAACCTCACCGCGCTCACTCGTATAGTCCCTATGGCAGAGATCGAGGATCTCCCACCGTCGATGCAACCTCACATAGTTGTGGTACCATGGACCTGGGTCCAAATCTTCTAGCATTTGGAAAACGCCATTGTTCACTTCGACAGGGCCAACAGGCCCCGCCCTTAGCTTGGCTGGACTACTTACGCACCAAGGGCACCTTTTGTATATTTTTGAGGGTATAAGCCCCGTGAATCTTACTGGACATATATTTTTTGAGGCACTTGCATCCACCTATGTACTCTGATACTTTCGATATATATATATATATGTGTGTGTGTGTGTGTGTGTGTGTGTGTGTGTGTGTGTGTGTGTGTGTGTGTGTGTGTGTGTGTATTTACATCTTTTTATGTCTTAAGGATTACATTTATTTACAAAAGTATTTACATGTGTGTGTGTGTGATTTTTCTTACATGTGTGCAATATGCCAATCTAATACATGATTAGCTAGAGTATCCATGATTTGGTTCAATATCCTAGGAACATGGATATATGTAATGTAATCAAAGCTTCATTCTAAGAGATGTACTCTAAGGAACTGTCAGTGTAGAGTAGGATCGTAAACGTAGTAAACCCTATTTAACTGGAACACAACCAAATGAGTGTCTAACTAGACCCAAAGGTGAGAGATACCATGTGAAAAAGCATCATGAAGAAACTCTAAGACTGTGATGTATTCAACAACATTGTTTGTGGCGTCGCTTAAACAAAAACCTTATAAAGATAGAAACTAGCCCTGAGGTGTGAAAATCACCCAAAGAAAGCCTCCGAGTGTGCCATCTAGCACCATCCGCAAACCTAATGAACACCTCTGATTCACTTGACATCTTCCAGAGTGAAAAAGATGACATAAAAAATGCATGTCCATAAAACCAAAAAGACAAAAAATAAAAAGAAAATGTATAAGAACTATACATATGTACAAGAAGTCACCCAAGGTGACCCACCTACGAGTAATACTTCTTGAGGTAGAGCCCATTTATAGGCTCCACCAAAGAATTTCCCTCAAATTTCACCAGACGATAAGTGCCCTTTTTAAGAACCTCCTTCACAATGAAAGGTCTGAACCACATGGGTTTGAACTTGTCTCCCCCTAGGGGATCCTTATCTTGGTCATAGACCAGGCCAAGGTCACCTTCAGAGAAAATACGAGGATGAACAGATCGATCATACTGACACTTGAATTTTTGTTTGTGAGCCTCATTGGCCAAGGATACATACCGGCGCTGCTCAATATATAATAAATGATCTTCAAGCAGTGAAGTGTCTGGGAATAACTGTACAACCAACTTTAGAGATAGGATCTGACACTCTATAGTAAAGAATGCTTCCAGATCGTAAACAAGTTGAAAAGGTGAGAAATCGGTTGCAGTATTAACAGACATTTGATAGGCCCATAATTCCAAGTACAACATCAAATGCCAATTTGACTTGGCTGAATTGACCGTTCACTGTAGAATAGTCTTAAGGGACTTATTCACAGCTTCCACCTGACCATTTGCTTGTGGGTAGTAGGGTGAAAAATGTTCCTACCTCAACCCAAGGTTTGACGTTAACTTGAACATCATTTTATTTTGAAAGTGACTGCCATGGTCAGTGACAATCTCTCTCGGGACGCCGAACCTTGCTATTATCTGGTTAAACAAAAAAAGAGTTGTTGTGTTGCCATCATCTTTAAATGTTGGCATAGATTCAACCCACTTCATGAAGAGTCTATTGCTACGATGATATAAGGTGACCCCTTGATGAAGGGGGGTTGGATGTAGTGTAATAAATCCCCCACTTGGTGAAGTGACCAACTATGATGATGGGAAACATGGGACCAGGGTGTGCCCTCATCTTCTGAGAGAAGATCTAACACAAGTGGCACTTCTTTACTGATTCAACACAATCTTTGATTAATGTTGGCCAAAAGTAATTGACTCGTAGAATATTTTGGGTTGTTGCCAACCCATACAAATGCCTTTCACATGCTCCAGTGTGGAAATCGTTAAGCACTATTTCCACTTCTTCATGAGTGAGACACCGACAAAGGATGCAATCTACACCTCGACGATACAGAGTGTCCTCGAGTATGAGATAGTTCTTGGCTTGATGGTGTATACAACGAAACTCATCATGAGAAGCAGAGGTGGGGCACTTCAAATTCTGGAGATATACTAGTATATCTCCATACCAGGGGTTTGAAGATGTGATAAAAAATACATCTCCTTTAATAGGCGACTTCTCGGGTATAACATCACCTGATTCGACTGGAAGTTCTGAGATGAGTTCCACGAAGAACAATGAATTTTTGGATTTTGCCGAAACAAAATCCAAGTCAAATTCTTGGAGGATAACTATCCATCTACCGATATTTCCGCAAATTACATGTCGTTTCAACACGTATTGAAATAGATTGACAAAGACAATGATGGTGGTCCTATGAAACAAAATGTAATGACAGAACCATTGGACAACATGAACTGCTGCCAACGCAAGTTTTTCAATGTGTGAATAATTGAGTTCTGGTCCAACCAGACCTCGGCTCAAGTAATAAATCACATATTCTTCAAGAAAATAATCCTCCTGAACCAAGACCATACCAATGGTCAACTCCGCAGCGGCCAAGTACAATAATAAATATTTATTATAATTGGGTGGTCGAAGCAGAGGGGAAGATGTGAGGGCATGTTTCAACGCTTCGAAAGAGTGTTGAAGGAAAATCTCCCTGCGGATAGGTAGATCTCCTCTTGAGAGCTAGACTGTTAACTCTTAAAACAAAAGATGCTTATCGTGGACACTGACTTCCTTTTAGATCTAGATAAACTAATGTGTGAGGAGGAAGGAGAAAATAAGTACCTTTTATTGGTGTTTTTCCCTGCATGGTCCGAGTTAAGATCCAATCTTGAACTCCTCATTAAGCCCTGTAGACAAACAAAATTACAAACAAATTCCTACTCTACTGAGATTAGTTCGAAATAGACCTATCTATTAGAGACAAATTCATGTGATATCAAACACAGATTTGAAAGAAATAGGCCAAGCATATTATATTAAAGAGAACAACAATGAAGAAAACTTACAAACATAGATGTGAGTGTAGTAGCTTCATCAAGTTCCCCTTGTCCAACCCTTTCTTAAACAGTCCACACGCAGAATGATGATTCTCCAAATGACATACCACTCATGAGATCATAAGTTTGGTATAATTTTCAATCTCCATTCCCCCTCCTCCATGGAAATCCCTCATTATATAAGATTTGGAGACTTAACCACCATGGAGAGAATATCTCATCAGATCCACTAAGAAAGGGATCTCTAAGATATTTAGGGAGAAAATATCTCCTAAGGATTTTGGGGAGGAAATATCTCTCAAGGATTTTAAGGAGGAAATATTTCAACCATCCATGAGATCCTCCACCTTCCCTAAAAAATAGGAAACCAAATGTGAGGTGGATCCTCACACTTAATTACTTTCTTTTTCATGAATATTAATAATAATTCATATGCACTTGATTCTCTCACTTAATCAATTTCTTTTCCATGAATATTAATAATAATTCATGTGTACTTAGTATTTCTTCCTTCATGTAATATATCCCTCCTCCACATTGACTAGGGATTGTGACATAGGTTATTCCATGGTGCCAAGGTGTATGCGAAACTTATATGACACTTTACGACACTTAGGGAAAGGTACCTAGGTGTGAAAATTTCATGTGTAACACAGAGCATTGAGCGAATTCATCCCAATGAAAAGGAATGTCCTTCTTTAGTAAACGCATGAAACCCTTTATGATCTCGACATAGTTTGCGATGAAACGCTGTAAAAATTTCATTTTTCCCTATAAACTTTGAAGATGATGGACTGTGCATGGGGGAGGAAAATTAACTATCGCCTCAACCTTTAGAGGATCGACCATGATCCCTGTTGTAAAAAATATGAAACCTAGCAGACGACCCAACGTTACGCAAAAACTGCATTTGTTTGGATTCAAGCGAATCCGGTAGTAGCGACATCGCTCAAAGATAAGTCGGAGGTGTGTGGGATGATCATCTCTCTTATGATATTGTGATTCTAAATCATCAAGGTAATCCTCGACTATGTGTTTGAGATCATGG
>ML820928.1:40902-51146 GCA_009831015.1 Picea engelmannii
ATTTTTTTAGGGTTTTTAGACAAGTGTGAGAGTCATTTTTTTAAAATTGCTAGTGTGTGATTTCTTGAAGTGGTTCTTTGTGATCTGCGATTAGGCCAGAATTGTTTTTCTTGGTTTTTACTTGTTGGTATTTTTCCTTTTTTCTTTATTAGCATTTTAAATAAAAAAAAAAAAAACTCTTTCATTTTCTTGTTTGGTTGAAGAGTGTGTTTCTGCATTATTAGCCAGGGAAAAGTCATTTATTTAATAAGTTTTTGCAGTTTACTTAGATCATAAGTAGCTTGTAGTCAAGTGAAATTTCTTTTGAATTTGCTGTCCAAAATCTTAGAAAATTAATTTTTTTTTTTTGAAAAGTTGTTAAAATTTTGCATTAAGTAAAAGTTTTTGTTTCCAGCTTTTTTATTCATTTTTATTTCGTCTTTTACACATCATCAGTTTCACTTTCATACCCCTTAACATAAGACAAAGCCATAAAATTAACGCTAAATCTAAATTTTATTAGACTTTTATGTTTGTAGGGTTAACCAACTAGTTCAGGATTAGGGCCTTGGATTAGGTTGGCGAGGAAACTCTGCAAGGCCATTTAAAATCAAACATTGGAGTCTGAGTTAGGGAGTGTCTAAGTCTAGTATCATGAAAGTTATCCAGGGACCCCCTCTAACACAGGGGATAAACACGAGGTCGCGTGCGAAAAGGTAGCAGAGATAACCCCTCCAAAGATGGACCAATCGTAGTGGATAACACATATAGAGGGCTTTTTTTGGGATTCCGTCAATTGCATTTGCCACGAGGCTTCATGGGTCTCGAATCCATTCGAGATCCTCAGTTGTCTTTCGGACCACATTCTTTCGATACCCTTGACAAGTTTCATGCTCGATACCCTGCTCATTGTGGTCTACCCGACTTTCGACTGTACCCGCCTGGTGACTGTTCGCGCGCTGGCAACCTAGTTGCCTATCTTTTTTAGGGACATACATAGGTGATTGAGGGGGTATACTGTGGTACCTAGGACAGAAATCAGGCCATGCTTTGCAGAGTATACCTGGAGGGTGCTTCCGTGTTCGAGTTTCACTTGCACCGATAAGTTGCTCTAGTGTTGGTTGTTGTAACTGTTCTTCCAATTAATTTAGTGTTTGCCTGTCTTATCTTCTAGGGACTTTTTTAGTGTGTGTTACTTTTGAACGTTTAGACTAACCTAGAGTGTCTTTGATCTTCTCACATAGTGGAGGATCACGAGCTCCACTGGTCATGAAGGCTTCTTGGCCTTCCACCGATTACAGTCGAGCCACCCACGCCACCATTAAGGTGAAAGCTAGACCAACAAGGGTCTTTTGAAGCGACTGGGTTACAAGCAATTGTGCCCAACCAACATCTGGAGGAATCGACTGTTCTGGACCTTGAAGAGAATTCTCTTGGTCTAGTTGAAACCCAAACCACTGATTTTTTGGCACCTTTCATCATACCAATTCAATTTTACGAGCGCCAGACAGTGTTGCACACATCAATGGAAACAAACGTTGTTACTTCTTCTGGGAATTCTTCAATTCCCACTACAGTTGTCACCACAGGAGAGTTTTCACCTCCTAACCCACCATCACCTGTTTGAGCCACCATGGTCTCGACCACTTGTACATCGCACAGTGGTCCGATCCCATCTTTGGTGGTGGACACAACCCCTTTCACACCAAGTGTGACAGGCCCTCCGTTCTCATATGGGATGCCTAGTTTGGGTACAAGTCCTATACTTTCCTACTCCACTTTACAGACTTTAGGTCTGGGGGAAAGGAGCTCTAGCGCTCCTCTGCAAGGTCACATGGGGGGCACTCCTGCTCCTTTTAATGCTTTCCCTTATGGAGGAGGTCATATACCTCCTTCATCCCCTTCACTCAGTGGCTCACATCAGCAATCCACCGGGCAACCTACACACCATAGTTTATTTGGAGCGGGGAGTCAAGGACCACCTTCACATAGTATGCCAGTAGGTTCAACACCATTTTCTTTAGCTGGAACATTTGGTAATAATGCCTTCTCGTCAGCCGCCTTCCCGACTGGGAGCAATCCCAATTTTGGACAATCTATTCCTGTGCAGGGTACTATTCCTGCACATGGGGAAAACCAAGGAACTTCTTCTGCATCAGGGCCTTGGAATTCTTGGCAGGGATCCGTTCCCTTGTCCGGAATGCTGATCTAGGGTAATTCTTTCCATAATCAATGGAACCCCAGACAAACTACTATGCCTATCCCCATGGGACCAACATGGGACAACCCTTCCTAGAGTCCTTCGAATATAATGCATGCCCAACCATCTATGTCCTATTTGGGAAATCAACCGATGATGTCTCCACATATGCAAAATCCATATGCTGGCCAGGGCCATGGTTTCTACCAGAATCTGGGCCAGCAACCAAACTTTCCCTGGCAACCTGGTGCCAGTCAAACTCCAGGCCCCTTTTTCCCAGGTTATCACTAACAACCCAAACTACCCTTCCTGGCAACTTTGCACTTTCCAGATTTGACAAGGTTGTTGAATGACCCTATTTGTCATGATCCACGTTGGCCTCCTATGCCGACAAAGTTTCCTTTAGACATTCCAAAGTTCGAAGCCAAGCCTAACGAAGATCCAAGAGATCATGTGACTACCTTCCATATTTGGTGCTCATCTAACTCATTGAAAGATGAATCCATACAATTGCGATTGTTTCAACGTACTCTCATTGGGAGTGCCGCAAAATGGTACATTGATCTCGATCGCTCAAAATACTCTTCCTTCGGTGAGCTGTCAATGGCTTTCCTAAACCATTTCCAGTTACTTGTGAGATACGATGCTGGCACAGAGCTGCTAGCCAATTTTGAACAGACGATAGCGGACCATATCTCTGATCACATCCGAGAATGGAGACGCCGGAAGAGTCTAATTAAGGTGCCAATCCCACCAACATTCCTACTTGAGTGGTTCCTTAAGTCTTTGGTCCTGCAGTTATCCAAAGACGTCACGATGTCGGAAGTATTCTCTGAAGAAGACACCATCATGAGGGCTCAACAATTTGAGCTCATATATTCTCAGTCCGATTTATTATACAACATCTTGCCAGATGCACCACGTTCAATCCTTGATAAAAATAGACATAGAGCTGGACCACATGCCGATGGTATTGTTGGTTTAGCACAAACAAAGCCCGCTGAGCAGTTGACGAAGAAGTTGCAACAATTATCTATACACCACACAGTGGCTAGCCAAACCACTACTTTGGATGCTCCCCCTACAAAAACGTCGGAGGTACACACAGTACAATCGACTAACCCAAAGGCCATCCAACAACCTGAAGGAAAGAAAAAACAATGAAAGAAAGGTAAGGGGGATAAAAAACCTACCGATAATGCTGGCGGGGACAACACTAAGAAACAAAAGGCGAGGTATCCATGCAACTTGTGCACGGAAGACCACCCGACCCATCTATGTCCTCAGCTTGTAGAAGCCCAAAAGCTTGTGATGCAACAACAACCTACTGTGTTAACCAATCCATTTCAACATGGACAAAATCTAACCCAAGCCTCTACAAGCATCGAAGGGGGCAGCCAAGAACCCTGTCCTCCTACGAACAACCCCGCGTCCATGAACGTATATATGGTGAGTGGTGATGCTTTTATATCGACTAGAGCGCATGACTATAGTAAACCGAGCACTTCTAACAAGGGTAAAGAAGCTAAAATCCCATCTCTTCCTCTACAGATTGAGAAGACATTGAGCAAAACAATGACACGCATTCCCAAAGGTGCATTAAAAAAAAATTCTCATAACCCAAATGCAAGGGCCGCCCAGAACTACTCTATGGTGGAATATTTATCACAAACCCCTTGTGCGATGTCTGCTGTGGAGGTCCTGCAAAGATGCCCTTCCCAGAGGAAAGCCTTGTTAACCTCTTTAGGATCCACCGAGACTTGTAATCCGGGTACAATCATGCTGGATACAACCAAATTAAAACCTCATCTACCTTACCACGTAGCGTTTCAAATATTAGTGGGTTATCCCACGAAAATTTTTACTCAGAATATCTTCCGCACGGTGGTTGATGAGGGCGCCTCAACATGCGTTATTTTGTTGGTGTGTTGGAAGGCCATTGGCCAGCCCATTTTGTCTCCGTCACCTACTCTCCTCACCACTTTTGATGGTCGTTCATTCCGACCACATGGTATCGTTCCTTCTTTCCCTTTGCAGTTAGGAGGGAAGACCGTGTGTGTCAAAGTAGAAGTAGTCGATGCTCCCCTTGACTATAACCTCTTGTTAGGAAGGAGTTGGACTTATTCCATGCAAGTTGTGGTTAATATAGTTTTTCGGGTCTTGTTGTTTCCACACGAGGGCCGGATAGTGACCATTGATCAATTGTCCTTCTCCAGACCTGACCCTACTTTGGGGGCATCCACGGTCTCGTTGATTGATAATCCTCAACCAGGTATCATCAACGTAGGGGTTAGTTTGTGCCCATATTTGATGGGTACCTTCAATTACCCACCCCCTCAAGGCGATATCAAGTTTATATCCAATCACCATAAGGTTGAGATTTTTCAAGTTTTGTCGTTCCGCACGACTTACTTCGACGATCTGTGGATACTTCCTTCCCCGTCAACCATGATGGATGGGACAGGGCACCTGGGCATGTCCATGCCCTTGTCCGCAGCTGAAGTAGTGTACTCTTTAGTCCAGCAAACTTCAGCCAACACTGATCCAGCTCCTACATAGGAGTTCGATCCACTACTGGAGCCTATTTGGGCTCAGGGTTCTCTCGCTCACACCGATTCATTAGACTTATTCTTTCCCTTTGATGAAGAAATAATTGAGGCAATTACTAGTCTGGACAAACCCTAGGAAGATCTTCATCACAGATCATACTTCCTCCCAGCATTAAGAAGAATCGAAGCTGGAGAATTCACCTTGACTATGACTGAAGATAATTCTTGTCCTATTAATCCCTTAGCTAAACACGAGGTCTATGTTGAGGGTAATATGGAAACTATCACTAAAACGGTACCTATAAATCTCTCCAGAACCCCTGGTGTCGTACACAATTTTTTCGTCAGAGCATACAACTCCCTCGAAGAGATGCCAGGCATCGATCCACAAAGAGTTGATCATGAGATAAATTTGTTGTTTTTCAAGCTCGCTTTGAGATCCGAAAGAAACATCCGACGAGATTGCATTTACACTTTTTGATCTCATCCGTATTAACTGAGAAAAGTAACCTCTATGGGTCTTCTTTTAATCCCTTTTCAGACCCTCTAAACATGAAAATATTGCCGAGCGATCTTGTGGCCTTTCACGCTCGTTAAACTGAAATTTGAAGTCACATTTGTTCGACGATAGTTTACCCCTTTTTCGGTCCGGATGATCAATTGTACGAACAAAGGTATACTCTATGGAACTTCAGCTCTATAGAAGAGTACTCTCAGGTATAATTTATCCCTTTTTCGGGCCTGAGGGACTAAACTTACAAAGAAGGAACCCCACGGATTCCATAGTTAAGCTCTTTTCAGACTCCCTAAAATTGAAAAGATCGCTGAGTGACCTTATTCTTTCACACTCGTTAAACTGTTCCAGAAGAACATTCTTGACGGAGTCCATAGTTAAACTTTTTTCAGACTCCTTAAAAATGAAAAGATGGCCGAGTGATCTTGTCCTTGTCACACTCGTTAAAATGGTTTTGAATAGACGTCTTGTCCGTGCTAGTTTACCCCTTTTCTGAACCAACTAGACTATCTTCGAAAAAGGTACCCCAATGGAGTCCCCTTTTATGTTTTTTCAGACTCTCTAAATATTAAAACCACCGAGCTTACCTTCTCTAGGCTCGTTAAACTTACATCGAAGGACGTTACCATTGTGTGTTTTATTAACCGCGTTTGCATACCTTATATGCCAGCCTTGTAACAGTTTTCTTCTGTGTCTTAACACCCTTGGCCCTCAGAGGATTTTTCCCGAGTATCATTATACTAGAACATCAATCTTGTCCTTGTGCCTTGAACTTGTATGTTTGCAATACTCATTCCTCCATTGTAACGTAACATTCCTTTATTCTTTTTCCCAAAATTATTGAAAAAGACAAAAAAAATAAAAATCAAATATACCCCAAAAAGAGGAAGGGAAAAGTATTTTCTTTATTGGCAGCATAATGAGTCTCCCTTGGATAAAGCACATCTGTCCATTTTTTCATCAAACTATGGGATGTATTACGACCTTAGGAAGCTATTTTCGCTATATAGAGTTGTTTCCTCCACCATTTGGTTATCGTTCCAAACATATGGAGAGGTTGCGTTACCTCCTGCTTCATGGACTTATGATTAATGCCATGCTGCCTGAGTCTCATAAATTGTCGTGCTATTGTCCAAGGGAATTTTTTCACCAAGCCTGAGTCACCCCCCCCTGCAATTTGTCTCTTGCCCTCATACCTAGCCATCCTGAATGTCCAATCAAGTCCTTGTTCGAAATCACTGAAGCCTTCAGTCTAATCATCAAGTCCATGATCGACGAGCTGTCAAAGACCTCTGGGTAGTGCAGTCATACACTCATATAACACTCCTACCCGAGTTTTGAAGCTTTTGAAGTTGTTTCTCGAGCTCTGAAGACCTCATCTCCAACCATCAGGTCGTATCAACTTCTAGAAGATGGATACTCTATATGTATATATTTTTGATTTCGAGACGTAGCTCCGCTGTGTATTGTTCGTCGCTACTCTTTATATAGTTATATGACATGGATCTATAGTGTATTTGATTGGTAGCCATGATTCTATTTTATCCCGAGCATAGGTATGCCTGCCTCGGTGAGACATTTGTTATTTTGTAGACGATGCCTCCTGGTTCCTGATCCTTGGGCTCAATCGTTCGGTACATCAATAAAAATTGGTAATTTATTTCACCCATCATATGCTCTTCTGACCTCACACATTAGGGGGCATCTGTTATAAACCTAAATTGCACCATACATGCTTACCTGGCATCAAGCCATCTCAGATCCCTTCTTTGCCTAAGCACTGCTGAACAACTCTTTTAAAATCCTCTTTTATAAGGGCCCACACGCCCTACTCCATTACTGCACATGTGTACACACTAGCTGACCTGAAACAACCCGCGTGGAATGAAAAAAGCATGAAAAAAGGAAAGTTGCTGACGTAACACACAGATCTGGGTGAGTTAACTGAAACTCCCGGCCATGCATGGTCGAGGGTTTGTCCAAATACCTAGCTTATTCTAGCCTATAAAAGAAGGGCTAGGGGTCCTATTTGGAAGAGGAAAAATATAGCAAAGAAACTCTGCCCATTTGCATATTCCCATTGTCCCAGCCCTTTAGTCATCCTTGTGCCAGAAGAGATATGAAGTAAATAAGTTGGAGGACAATTGAAGAGGAGCCCAGGATCAGGTTCGCGGAGTGGTGGCCGGTCTTAACTTTTTGTAAGTTGACTCATTCAAAGTAATAAAGAAAATGCTTTTCTCGTCCCAATTCATGAGTTATTCATAATTTGTCAAGTACATGTTTGGATCTCTAACCTGTTAGTCTATAGGTAAGATGTTGTTAGGACCACATAATGTACCCTTTTGCTCACACTTTTTGCCACCATTACACCCTTGTTTCACTCACATTTAAACTCACATTATCACTTTACCCTATCTTTCCAAAGGTATACAAAGTCTCTTATCTTTACTATATGTTTAATCTGTTTTGCATATAATTTTACATTACTCTCGTACTTAACCATTGATCAGAAATGTATAAGTGCTGAAATAGTTCAAAGTGCAGATTAGCATTGAGGCCTGTTGCTGAAACAGTCTATGGACCATGATGCTGAAACAACAACTCACACAGAAGAAACTGTTACACTCTCTGTGGTCTATGATGCTGAAACAACAACTGCTACACTCTCCGTGGTCAATGATGCTGAAACAACAACTCACACAGAAGAAGTTGTTACACAGTCGATGGTCAAGGATGCTGAAACAACAACTCATACAAAAGAAGTAGTTACATAGCCCGTAGTCTACAATGCTGAAACAACAACACAAAACTGTTACATTGACCACGACAGCCGCACCTTGAGCTAAGCATTAACCATCGTTGCTGCCTGAGACCAAGTTGCTGAAACAGTCAGAACGCAAATCCCGTGGCTGAAACAGCCCACGATTTGCAACACTAAAACAACATACAACAACAGTAACAAGAAGAAAAATAAAGAAGTTGTTACTCCAGCCACAACAACAACACCTCACTCAGCATTTGTAATAGCATTCTGTTGCGGGAGACTAGGATATCCTATTCCAGTTTAGAAAGTCGATCTGACTAAGAATAGGACTCCGATGTACACCTGTAAATTGTTGATCAAATTGTATCAAAGGGATTCTCCTCTTTAAATAAGAGGAAATCACCATTAGAGAGGATCTTCTGTTTTTACAAAGAAAGGATTTACAGAGAGGGACATGTTTTACTTCAGATTGTAATGTAACACAGTTGACAGATGAATAAAATATTGTTTTGAGCATTTCTCTCTAGTTCCTTTCATTTTAGGGGAATCTTCTGAGAAGGGAGGGACCACCTTCTTCACAAGATTCACCCATTAGCTTTGTAGAGTATTAATATTATTTTTGTTTATGCCTTGATTAAATTTTGTTTTGCTGAAACACTACTTTATTGAACTCTGTTTTGCTGAAACACTACTTTACTGAACTCTGTCTTGCTGAAACTCTGCTTTACTGAATGTTACATTGTTTTCATATGATTCATGCTTGAATAACTATTAATCATTCTAGTTAGAAATCCTGTTTGGTGAATTCATGAAAGCTTGATAATCAGGGACAGGTGCTGAAGTTTCCTGCTTAGGGAATAGGGTCCTGTTCTCTGTTAGGGATAGTTAGCCTTCAGTACACGTCAATTATTTTACTTGATGATGAGTTTATGAAAGTATGCTAATCAGAAACAGGTGCTGAAGTTTCCTGCTTAGGGAATAGGGTCCTGTTCTCTGTTAGAGATAGTTAGTCTTCAGTGTGTGTCAATCATTTCAATCAGCAATGAGTTCATAAAAGTGTGGTGATCGGAAACAGGTGATGAAGTTTCCTGCTTAGGGAATAGGGTCCTGTTCTATGGTTATAGAATAGTGGTCTTTCCTTTTTGCAGTGTCTTGAAGGATTTCTTTTCCAGTTTGTTATTTCTTTAATGTAATCCAGGATTCTTATTTCTTTAAACATTGAACTTTGCAATAGGTAGATTGCTTTCCTGTAATTCAAGTTAGAACTTCAGTTTGTTCAAGGCAAAGTGTGATTAATATGTCTTTACTACAACTCTAGGTTTATTTTGAGATTGAGCATATATAGTGCATGGTTACCTTTGAAATAAACAGACTTCCCTGGGTTGACAATTTATGTAGCACTTGATTGTTTAGTTAAATAAGAAATTATAGTGACCAACATTTTGGTGCCGTTGCCGGGGAAGGTAATTATAGATTTCAAAAGAACTTATGATTTTTAAGATATAAAGATTGCATGAGAGGATGTGGAGACCCCAAAGACACTGACCCTACAGGTGGCAGGGGCAGAGGAAGAGGGGGAAGAAAGACTTATATTGACGAAATTATATCAAAGTCTGAATTTGCTGCTCAACGACCAAACTCTCGGAAACCAAAATCCCAAACTTCATTCCAAGCAAACTTCGAGACGGGGAAAGAATTTTGGAGTCCTTAGACAGTCAAGAAACCAACAGGAAACATTGAAGACAGAGCAAGCACAACAGGGGAGCAGACAGAGGAAAACATGGATGAGTACAATGAAGAATTGCATCATGAAGAACAAGCAGGTCCTGAAGGAGAGGTAAATGATGAAAACTCTTTTTCTACATTAGGATTTCCTATTGGTGATCTTCCTAGAGGGGTAGCCCCCATGAAGAACATTCCACTCTCAGCACTACCTAACTTTCATGGTTTGTCTTCAGAGGATCCTGATGAATTCCTTTTTGAGTTTGATATATTATGCAGAAGTTATGATTACATTTCCAATGCTAAAAAATTAAAACTATTTCCAACAACATTGAAAGGAAATGCACTAAGATGGTTCATGAGTCTTAGAGGTCATGTAATCACAACATGGGACCAAATGAAACAGAAATTCCTGAATAAATACCAGGACTATTGCCGAACAAGAGAAAAAAGGGAGGAACTATTTAAGATGATGCAGAAAGAGGATGAAAATATGGAGGATTTTGTAGAAAGGCT
>ML820928.1:52450-75698 GCA_009831015.1 Picea engelmannii
AAAATTCCTCTATTACAAGCACTCCGAGATGTACCAATTTATGCCAGGACTATGCGAGACATCTGTGTTAAGAAACCTGGTAGGAAAATTAAGGATCCCCTCACAGTCCATGTTATGGGTGACTTGTCTGCACTAATGTCAGGCAAAGCCCCCCTAGTTAAATATGGTGATCCCGGCCACCCTACCGTCTCAGTACAAATTGGAAAAATGATAATCCCTCTAGTCCTAGTAGACTTAGGTGCCGCTATCAATATCATGACTCTGGAAACCTTACAACTGCTACAACTGCAAAATGAAGTCAGAGACACCCCAACTATCCTAGAATTAGCTGACCGATCCATAATTAAGCCAGAGGGATTCATTGAAGACCTAATTATATCAGTTTAATCCTGGAATTATCCAGCTAACTTTGTGGTACTACAACCTAAAACAAAGTTGGGGGGCCACCCTCTAATTTTGGGCAGGCCGTGGCTAGCCACAACAGATGCTTTTATGAGTTGTAGATAAGGTTCAATGACAATTTCCAACAGTTACAAAACTAAACAACTTACCCTCTACCCTCACGCTACACCCCTGATTAATAATGATAATTTTGTATGGGTAGACTTCGATGATCAACTTACTCAACCCATATTGACTATCGGACAAGCTCTAAGCCTTAAAGACAACACCGAGGATGAAGTAATTAATAATTTTATTTGTGAACCCTCCTCCGTGACTCCAGAAACCCACAACCAGCTAGCTACACTGCTGGAGTCAGATAATCAGGAAAACCTTAACTCTGGAAACCTACCTCAAACATCTGCCACCATCTCTTCTAAAAGCATACCAGTAGAAATTGAACCTGGCAAAAGACTGAACATAAACCCTAACCTGACAGATGCTGAAACACAACAATTAATGAAGTTACCTCTGGAAAATAAAGAAGCATTCGCTTGGGACTATACAGATATGAAAGGAATCTCTCCTAACTTATGTACTCATCGTATATATATCAAGGAGGATTGTTGACTGATCTGCCAATCTCAATGGCGAATGAACCCTAATTTAAGAGAAATCGTTAAAGAAGAACTTCAAAAATTGCTCAATGCAGGGTTTATATATCCTATATCAAACAATGAATGGGTGTCCCCGTTGGTAATAGTTCCTAAGAAAAACAGAAAATGGAGAGTATGTGTCGAATACAGAGCCTTAAATAAAGCTACTCAAAAAGATCACTTTCCATTACCATTCATTTATCAGGTGTTAGACAGTTTGTCAGGGAAGAATTTTTTCTCATTTTTAGATGGTTTCAGTGGGTATAATCAGATTAAAATTGCACCTCAATATCAAGATAAAACCACTTTTACTGGCCCTTGGGGAACTTTTGCTTATAGAGTTCTCCCTTTTGGACTATGTAATGCACCAACAACCTTCCAAAGAGCAGTTATAGGAATCTTTTCTGATATGCTTAATGACTCTATGGAAAGTTTTATGGATGATTTTACCCCTTATGGTGTTTCTTATCAGGAAGCACTACAAAAGCTTGAGAAAGTACTTAAATGATGTATACAAGCCCACCTCTCCTTAAGTACATAAAAATGTCATATGATGATGAGTGAAGGAATAGTGCTTGGACATTTTATCTCATCTCAAGGAATTCAGGTAGACCCATCCAAGATACAAGTCATTAAGGATATTCCTACTCCCAAAACCCAAACAGAGGTAAGAAGTTTTCTAGGACATGCTGGATACTACAGAATATTTATCAAATTTTTTTCCAAAATAGCTTCTCCCCTGTTTGTGCTACTGATGAAAAATGCTGAATTCAAATGGACTAATTCTTGCCAGGAAGCATTTAATACAATTAAACATCAATTATCTACAACTCCTATTCTTAGAGGACCTAAATGGACACTTCCCTTTCATATATCCTCTGATGCTTCAGATACTGCAATAGGATCTGTCTTGGGACAAGAATAAAATCATCTCCCTTATGCTATTTATTTCATCAGCAAGAATATGACTCTCGCTGAACTCAATTATACAGTCACCGAAAAGGAATTCTTAGCAGTTATCTATGCCATTAATAAATTTAGACATTAAAACACTGGCTACTCTACTCTTGTCCATACTGATCACTCAACTATCAAATATCTAATGAACAAACCTATCACAAATGCTCGAGTCACCAGATGGTTACTATTATTGCAAGAATTTGACATTACAATTGTAGATAGACCAGGAAAAGAAAATGTAGTTGCTGATTTCCTTTCTCGGTTGACACCTGATGATGATACCCCAGTAGATGATTCCTTTCCTAATGAATATCTATTTGCAGTTTCTTCTCACTCACCCTGGTATGCAAACATTGCTAACTACTTGGTTGCAGGGAAGTTACCACCACACCTATCCCACCGAGAGAAAAGAAGAATCATTCAACAAAGTGATCGGTATAGTTGGATAAGTGGGTGTCTTTTCCATACAGGACCTGATCAAGAAATACAAAGGTGAATTAGAGAAGATGAGGTTTATGACCTACTAAAATCTTGTCATGATGGCCCTTGTGGAGGGCATTTTGCTGATAAGAGAGCAGCACATAAAATTCTCAGGATGGGGTATTATTGGCCCTCACTTTTTAAAGATGCAAATAAATATGTCCGGGCCTGTGATAGCTGCCAAAGAATGGGCCAACCTAATCATAGAGATGAAATGCCATTAAACCCCCAGATAGTACTTGAACCATTTGAAAGATGGGCCTTAGACTTTGTAGGACCCATTAACCCCCCATCAAATCAAAAAGTTTACATAGTGGTCTGCACAGACTATATGACCAAATGGGTGGAGGCTAAATCACTCCATAGAGCGACCGAAGAAGCAGTTATAGATTTATTATTTGAAGACATCTTCATCATATTTGGAGTGCCAAGAGAATTAGTTATAGATGGAGGACCTACTTTCACTTCTCATGGTTTTAAAGCTACCCTTCAAAAATATCATATTCAACATAGAATGACTACAACATACCACCCCCAAGCCAATGGATAGGTGGAAAGCACAAATAAAGTAATAGAATCCATTCTCACAAAAATAGTGAAGGAAAACATAAAGGATTGGTCTCACAGACTCCCTGAAGCATTATGGGCCTACAGAACTACCTGGAGAAATACTACATGATTCTCTCCCTATGAATTAGTTTATGGAAAGAGTGTTGTCTTTCCTGTGGAATTTGAAATCAAAACCTTAAGGACTTCTTCAGCTGTCAACCTTGATTTGACCGATGCACAAACAACTAGGTTGCAACAACTTAATGAATTGGATGAAAAAACACTAGATGCCATTCACCAGACAACTATGATTCAGCAACAAAGATCAAAATGGCATGACAAAACTATTAAGCATAAGAAATTCCGAAAAGGTAATTGGGCCCTACTGTACGACTCTCGGTTTAAAGAATTTCAAGGGAAACTACGTACAAGATGGCTTGGACCCTACAAAGTAGACACTATTTTCCCCAATGGAACAGTAAGGCTTCTCACAATCGATGACTCTAAAACACCGTTACTTGTAAATGGTCATCGACTCCGTCTGTACCGGTGCCCTATTTCCAAACAAGATTTTAAGGCCACATGTGTGGCAGATGCTCAGTACCTCTTTCTAGAGGGGGCTCCTACCCCTCATTGCAATTAGTTTTTTTTTAATTTAATTTATTTAGTATTAGATTAGATTTCGTTTACTAATAATCCCTGTCAAGAAATACCATGTTACAATTGATTTTTGCAGATTCTCGATCAAAGCAAAGGTCTACTAAGGAAGGACGATCTTACTTCAAGAAGAGAAAAACTCCCCCATTGCTGAAACACCACTGTTCAACAACCCTTCGCCATTTTCACCATTGCTAAAACACCACTGTTCAACAACCTTTCACCATTTTCTCATTGCTGAAACACCACTATCAACAACCTTTCGTCATTTTCCTCTTCCCAAAACACCACGGTCCTGCAATTCTTCACATTTTCCATTGCTGAAACACCACTGCCAGCAACCTTTCGCCATTTTTCCCATTGCCGAAACTCCACTGTTCTACAATTATTCACTACTGAAACACCACTATCAGCAACCTTTCGTCACTTTCCCATTGCCACGGTTCCACAATTCTTCACATTTTCCCATTGCCGAAACACTACTGTTAAGCAATTCTTCACATTTCTCCATTGCCGAAACAACACCGTCCAACAATTGTTTCTCCCTTCTTTCTATTTTTGAAACACCACTTCCTCAGCAGTATTCTGCAACATCACTCTTCAGCAAACATTTCTCTGTTCTTCCTATGGCTGAAACACCAACTTTTCAGCATTTTCTGTCAATAAGCTTTTGCGCTCTCATACTACATTTTGTCCTTCCAGTCAACAAATCCTTGATACAATTCATCTAACAAATCAAAAGTATCCACCACGGCCACTACAGAACTAGTACGGACAGGCATTATATTTTGTTTAAGTACGAATCAAAAGGTAAAGGCGAGGTATGTAAATTCTATGTAAATACAGTTAAGCTATAGTTAATGAGAAGATTTCAAATCATTATTACCACTCGTGTAAAATCATTATTAGCCACACTTGAACAGGGGGGGGGGGAGAAAATATCAAAATTTTATACAATCATTTCACATGAATTAACCACCGCCATTCCTATTTACCATCCTTTCATTTGTTTCACCACCATTTGCATGCCTTCACTCGAAAAACTTACTCTGCACCGAAGTTGTTACTCGACTCTTTGACACTGTATTTTACTGATCTGTTAGCTATGGGAGACTCTGTTATACGGTATGAACCCGCCATGATAGCTCTGTTAGAACTGTATCCAGAAGCCTATCAAATTTTTCTGCAGACAGGATGGCTCGGTTATTTTCAGAGACTCTAGGGGTATGATCAACAATAGGTTCTCCAATTTTCTCAAAATCTCCAGGAAGACCATTCCATTGTTCAAGGGGTTCGGATTTCAGTGACATAAGAGGATAGAACACAGGTTTCTGGTCTCCCTACCAATGGCCTTCGCTTGTTCAACCACAAACATATCATCCTGAATGCCCAGCAGGATTTCCTCTTGCCATGGGAACAAATTGAACCTAAAGGCCAAGGTGTTCGACTCAGCTCGTTGCTGCCTCCATGGCCAGAAGTTGCAAAATTTTTCAAACACTACCTTACCTGCGAAGGCTGATACCAGGTAGTCTACCAGCACGATTTTGTCCTGTTGTCTCATTTACGGAATAATAGATTGGTGAACATTCCTTATTATTTGCTTGACTGTCTTAAAAATATGTCGCACTACTGTAAAAAGGCTAAAGATCCCACCCTTTCACTCACCCATCACCGTCTCATTCAATTTCTTATACAAAAGGGTTTTTCCCAACAAAACCCTCCACTAAACAACCCACCTATAAATCCCCAAGAAGCCGCTGAAATTCCTGAAAATCTTCAGGAACAGCAACCACAAAACCCTCCAGATTCTCCAAAAATACCTAACAGTCCACCTATAGACCCAATCAACCTAATTAAACCCCCTACCATATCAAGCCCACCCCAAATTTTACCAGAATCATCCACTCGTGCCCTTCATATTCTCAATGATAATTCTGAACCACACAATTCTCCCTGTCCCATCATTGAGAAAAAGCCCCCACGCAAACGAAAGAAAATTCTTTTCTTTCCACCCTTTTTACAAAGAAAGCGAACAAGGGCCTCAACAAGGGAAGACACTACTGCCACTTCCCTAAACCCCCAACCCATCCGACTAATACCCCGTACACCTCCAACCTCCCAAATACCGAAATATTTGCCTATTCCACCCACGGGCACTGAAACACAAGAACGAGATGCCCAGGGTGGTGCGACATCATCCGTTTCAAATCAAGTAGATGAAACACAAGTACCATCTACTCATCAAGTAGCTTAACCATAAGAACCAACCACCCATTCAGTAGCTTAAACACAAGAACCAACTACCCATTCAGTAGCTGAAACACAAGAACTAGCTACTCATTCAGTGGCTGAAACACAAGAAACAACCATAACTGTCACATAAGAACTAGCTACAACTGAAACACAAGAACTAGCTGCTGATATTGATACTGAGATACAAGAATTAGAGGTCTAGGGTGCTGCAACATTACTTTCCTTACATCAAGAAGCTGAAACACAAGAAGTAGCTGCCGATCCTATAGCTTCTCCACAAGAACCAACTAGTGCGGCTGTGACTGCTACACAAGAACCAGTCACTCCTCAACCAGAACCAACAATGGCCTCTGTCTTACAAGAAAGTGAGTTCCTAAAATCTGAACTAGAAGCCTACAAACAAGAGCTAGCTGCAACAAAGGAAGCCTATGAGAAGGAACTTAATCTGTACACCCTAGCTCGCACAACAACCATGTCAGAAGGAACTACAACAGAGAATCCGTGTAGAGAATATATGTGATGTCAATGTGGGGACATCTACTATCAAGCAGGCTACAAAGTAATTCAAATTCCAATGCCAGGAGCTTCCCCCGCACCTAAAATGTTTGTAGTCAAAGAATAAGAACCCGTTGTTACACAAGAACCAGCTATAGCTGTCACACAAGAACCAACTACAACTGAAACAAAAGAACCAACAGGGCCTTCCAAAATTAAGACTGAACCCTGGCCTTCAACAAATGTCAAATCTGAAACCCCTGCTCTTGTTAACAAAGCTGTACAAACATTGCCTATTGATGCATATGCCCCTCCCAGCCAGATCAATACCCACACCTTTGTGAAACAAGCCACTCAGACCCTACCTCAGCCTACTACTTGCAACGCTGAAACACAAACTCAGCCATGGGATGAGCATGCAATAATAGAAAAATGGAAAAAAGAGTCTGCTACTACACACGTCAAAAGCCTGCAGGAACACAGACAAATCTGGATAAATCATACCTACTCAAATTGGGAAGCAAACACGCCAAGAAGCTCATGCCCTTAAGAAAAAAAATAAAGAACTAAAAGGCAGATTGCTCCTGATATTTGACTTGGCACAAAAGTTATTGGCTGGAAGGAAACCATCCTACAATTACTCCTTGTTCCTCATGGAACAACTTACATGGTTTCAGATCAAATCAATCACAGAAGGCAGACCCCATGCAGTGTTACATCCAATATATTTTGTTAAAACCTTTGCAAAAGCCTCTGCTATGGATCAACACCTCCTATATGAGGCATATTTTCATAATGAGGCCATCCCTGAGAACCAACAACTTAACCTTAACCCTCTTGTCGGTGATATCCAGATTCGGGCACTCACCTCCTTCCTCAACAATCAGATTATATGGCAGGATGACTTCCTAGCTTCCAAGCATAATGAGGATAACCGCCTTCTCTGGATAAGGCTAGAACCACAAAATGTTGCCACCTTTGTTACAGAGTATTATCAGTTTTTAAAGAAACCAAGGATGACTCAACACATTCAGCAACTACAGACAAGAGTGCTTCAGGATTGTCAACACTTCATTAAATCAACAGAGATTGCTTCCCTACAGGAAAACAACATGTTTTGGCAACAATCTACTGCAAAAAGACAAGAACACAATCCCTTCAGCCCCACTAATCTTGAGATAGCAATCTCCAGGGTACCTAGCTACATCAAGTCTGTTCAGCAATGTGATGAAAGATGGATAGGGTATCAGTTTCACTTTCCTATCCTCTGGATGCCAGCAAAGAAATAGAAAATTCATTATAAGTTGCCTAAGAAGATAGAAACAACAGCTTGGTAAAGGTTACAACGCGTTCAAGGGTTCAGAGCTCCAACAGACAACACCTCCCACAGCTACTGCTTGAGTAACTTGCACGCTCATAGTCAGTATCCAGACTTTGATTCAGAGTGAAGTTGCCTAAGGACATGCAACATTTTAAGTTGGGGGGGGGATGTTAGGACCACATAATGTACCTTTTTGCTCACACTTTTTGCCACCATTACACCCTTGTTTCACTCACATTTAAACTCACAATATCACTTTACCCTATCTTTCCAAAGATATACAATGTCTCTTCTCTTTACTATATGTTTAATCTGTTTTGCATATAATTTTACATTACTCTCGTACTTAACCATTGATCAGAAATGTATAAGTGCTGAAACAGTTCAAACTACAGATTAGCATTGAGGCCTGTTGCTGAAACAGTCTGTGGACCACGATGCTAAAACAACAACTCACACAGAAGAAGCTGTTACACTCTCCGTGGTCTATGATGCTGAAACAACAACTGCTACACTCTCCATGGTCAACGATGTTGAAACAACAACACACACAAAAGAAGTTGTTACACAGTCCATGGTCAACGATGTTGAAACAACAACTCATACAGAAGAAGCTGTTACACAGCCCGCGGTCTACGATGCTGAAACAACAACACAAAACTGTTACATTGACCACGACAGCTGCCTCTTGAGCTAAGCATTAACCATCGCTACTGCCTGAGACCAAGTTGCTGAAACAGTCAGAACGCAAATCCCGTGGCTGAAACAGCCCGTGATTTGCGATGCTGAAACAACATACAACAACAGTAACAAGAAGACAAATAAAGAAGCTGTTACTCCAGCTGCAACAACAACACCTCACTCAGCATTTGTAATAACATTCTATTGCAGGAGACTAGGATATTCTATTCCAGTTTAGAAAGTCGATCTGACTAAGAATAGGACTCCGATGTACACCTGTAAATTGTTGATCAAATTGTATCAAAGGGATTCTCCTCTTTAAATAAGAGGAAATCACCATTAGAGAGGATCTTCTGTTTTTACAAAGAAAGGATTTACAGAGAGGGACATGTTTTACTTCAGATTGTAATGTAACACAGTTGACAGATGAATAAAAGATTGTTTTGAGCATTTCTCTCTAGTTCCTTTCGTTTCAGGGGAATCTTGTGAGAAGGGAGGGCCCACCTTCTTCACAAGATTCACCCATTAGATTTGTAGAGTATTAATATTATTTCTGTTTATGCCTTGATTAAATTCTGTTTTGCTGAAACACTACTTTATTGAACTTTGTTTTGCGGAAACACTACTTTACTGAACTCTGTCTTGCTGAAACTCTGCTTTACTAAATGTTACACTGTTTTCATATGATTCATGCTTGAATAACTGTTAATCATTCTAGTTAGCAATCATGTTTGGTGAATTCATGAAAGCTTGATAATCAGGGACAGGTGCTGAAGTTTCCTGCTTAGGGAATAGGGTCCTGTTCTCTGTTAGGGATAGTTAGCCTTCAGTACATGTCAATTATTTTACTTGATGATGAGTTTATGAAAGTATGCTAATCAGAAACAGGTGCTGAAGTTTCCTTCTTAGGGAATAGGGTCCTATTCTCTGTTAGAGATAATTAGTCTTTAGTGTGTGTCAATCATTTCAATCAACACTGAGTTCATAAAAGTGTGGCGATCAGAAACAGGTGCTGAAGTTTCTTGCTTAGGGAATAGGGTCCTGTTCTCTGGTTATAGAATAGTGGTCTTTCCTTTTTGCAGTGTCTTGAAGGATTTATTTTCCAGTCTGTTATTTCTTTAATGTAATCCAGGATTCTTATTTCTTTAAACATTGAACTGTGCAATAGGTAGATTGTTTTCCTATAATTCAAGTTAGAACTTCAGTTTGTTCAAAGCAAAGTGTGATTAATATGTCTTTACTACAACTCTAGGTTGCTTTTGAGATTGAGCATATATAGTGCGTGGTTACCTTTGAAATAAACAGACTTCCCTGGGTTGACAATTTATGTAGCACTTGATTGTTTAGTTAAATAAGCAATTATAGTGACCAACAGATGCATGTGTAGTTGTTTCTTGTCTTGTATGCAGGTCAGCGTTGGAAACGAGAACTACGAACAAGTGATCAAGTGCGACAAGGGATCGACATCAAATGCTTGGAACAAGGTAGGTTGATCTAGCCATGTTTTACTGAAAGGAAATAGGATTTAAGTCTGGGGACGAAGGTAGAAAGTAGATTTTCAAAGTAGATTTTCTCTTGGTCATATCTGCATGCAAAGAATAACCCTATTTGCTAGTCCGTAAGGAGATTTCCCTCACAACAAGGCATACCTATGCTTGAGTGATAAACACTTTTTAGGTATGGCCGCCATAAAATACACTGCGAATCCATAATTATATTGACAAAATGGTATAGCCACTGCAGATACAATGTGGATCTATACTCCTATGACCTGAACTGATCGTAGCCACGAAGAATACACAGTGGATTTACGAGATGATGAGACATAGACATGACCAATACAAAGTGGATCTATGTAACAATATATATGTCATAGTTCAAAAGAACTCCTTCGCAACCTGGGCAAAGTGTACATAAGAGTGATGACACTCAACCCAGGGTCTTCTTACTGATCCCGATGCAGTACGAATCTAACCATGTGAATAGTTGTCCTGATGTCGAACATGGAAGAAACCACTTGACTACCGGTCAATGATGTAAACCGTTAACAAGCACGAGGGAGATCACCATTGATGTCAATGATTCCCAAGGTACTCTAATACATACTGACAAATGTGAATGAATGAGCTGAAGTCAAACATCCGTGGAATCATCCGATCAGAGGTCAATGATGTAAACCCACTATCGGACATGAGGAGCCTTGCCATTGAGGCATGAAGGTCCCAAGGAACTAGCTGGTTTCTAAGTCTGAGTCCTTGGAGAATGTGTTGAAGTCTATAGGAATAGACTCGTCGAAGGAGGGCCTTGATGTATCCTCCATCAATGACATGAAACATACACAGAGATGTAATTGGTAGATCGAATGAACATGGACTGACACTGGTATTGAAACATGATATTTGTGATGGCTGACTCTCGAGGAAGATACTTCCCTTGAACACTGAGGCACATTAGCAGAAACTTGACATGGACCAAAACTTGATGATGTAGTGGATGCTGTGACTTTCATTAGGTGACCCAAAGGAGTAAAAGAAACTCAGAGGACTGGCTTAGTACAGAGGTTCAACAGATTAAAATGCGTGCAAAGACAAAGTGCCATGTTCAAGGGTGAATGTACAAATTACTGGTAGTGTTCTCAAAAACTACTTGGATTGCTTCTTTCAATTTTTCCCCCATCCAGATAGATGAGTACCTCTTTTTAATTTAACGAGCTCAAGGAGGGTAACACATGCTCGATATGACTCAAATTCGGTAAGTCCCTCTTCCTTTGTTTAATGAACTGGAAGAAGTAAGGGTTCAGTCTCGTATGGGCCCTTCAATGTATGATTGTTTAATGAGTCCACAGAAGGTAAACTCGGTGGTTTTTCATATTTAGAGAGTCCGAAAACAACTTAAAGACAACTCCAATGTTGTCCTTTTTCGTAATGTTAGTCTCGCGAGGCTAAAAAAGAGATAAATTATCACTCAAAAGACTCCCTTTCAAACCTTTTAATGAGTGGGAAAGGAAGCAATATCACTCAACAATATTTTAATGTTTAGAGAGTTTGAAAAGAGCTTAAAAACTACTCCAAGGGGTTCCTTTTTCATTTATCCATGCGGGTCTAAAAAAGAGATAAAAGTTTACCTGGATGCATTGTCATGTATTTATGAGCACGAGAAAGAACAAAGACTAAGCTCGGTATGCCCCCAACTTGAAAGCTATTGGATTAACTCCAGAATGATCATCAAAGGCTGGAGACATGCCCTCCAAGCTTCATTACATTCACTAACTTTGAGGTTGTCACCAATTACTCTACTAGATGAGAAAAAGGAGAAGGGTGGATGAAAGGAAGGTTCAATAGAAGTGACTATTTCATATTTTAACGAGCTTGACACGGGAAAAGAACTATGCTCAGGGCTTCGGGTTCAATCCCCATATTTCTATTTCATTTTTTAATGAGATTGCTACAGAGAGGAAAACTATGCTCAAGGCTTTGTTTCATTTTTTAACGACCTTTCCACAGAGAAGAGAAACTATGCTTGTGACCTCTATTTAATTTTTTAACGAGCTTGATACAAAGAAGAAAAACTATGCTCGTAGCCTCTGTTTCATTGTTTAACGAGCTTGTTACAGAGAAGAGAAACTGTGCTCATGACCTCTGTTTCATTTTTTAACGAGCTTGCCATAGAAAAGAGAAACTATGCTTGTGGACTCTTCTTGATCATGGCTTCCAAGAAAATAACGCTATGGAAGAACACCATCTCAAGGGACAAAAATCGGTCATGGATTCCAAGAGATATTCACTGGATGGGAGAAAATCACTCTGGAAGTAACACATGTCGAGGGCCGTGGCAGGGGTAAGGATATCAGGCTCCAATAGCCCTACCGAAGAGATCACCATGTCAACTACTGGATCCAAATCATCATAAGTTGAAGTCATGGGAGATAACGCCACATAATTGACATGCAGTGGGGGCGATACTTTCGTCATAGAAGAACCATTTAGGGAGGTAATCCAGTCAGGACCGATGAAGGAAAGTTGATTAATAGTCACAATTCTTCCATCGCAAGGGAAATATATCACACGGAAAAGAGTGGACACAATAGCTTTCATGGAATATACATAATCCTTCCCAAGGAGTAAAGAGAAATCCAAGGTGTCTTGGACTACCATGAAATCAATAAAGACAGTTTTCCCTCCCAAATTTACGAGAAACTGAGGAAGGGTCCCTAAATTTTGACTAGTTCGTTTGTTAAAAGCTAATAGATTCTGTGTAATCGACGCAAGCTGAGGACAACCTAAAGCATGCCAAGGAACAAAGGAAAAAATACTAATGGACGCACCTTCATCTATCAACGTTTGAGGAACGTCCCGACCAAAAACCTGTACTATAATCTGGAAAGGAATGTGAGAGGGAATACGAGGTCCAGTTAGTGCACTCCAATAAAAAAGGATGGCCTCATTGCTTGGAGGGGTTTTCACGGAAGAATGAGGAATGCCCCCCAGCATGATAGATTCTGTATCAACAAGAAAAATGTGGGCAGTATCGGGTTTACTCTCTAGAGGGAGAGTAGGATCGACCGATGATGGGATTAGATCAACCACGCTGACACTCTTTAGAGAAAGAGTGGGATTGACAGATGATGTAATTGGAGAAACCACTTTGACACTCTTCAGATGAAGTTTGGGACTAACCGAGGAAGGGATTGGATCAGCCACTTTGGCACTCGTCAAAGGAGGAGTGGGATCGACCAATGATAGAACCCAATCGACCACTTGGGTTTCATTCTCCAAGGGGAGAATGGGGTCGATGGGTGGAAACAGATCAACCACTTTGGTGTCACTCTCTAACGGGAGAGTGGGGTCGACCGAGGATGAAAATGGATTGAGTACTTGGGTTACACTCTTTTGATGAAGAGTAGGGCTGATCGATGACGGAACTGGATCAACTACTTTGGTGAGTGGTTCAACCAAGGATGAAATTAGATTGACCACCTGATCAGCCAAATTGACCGGCGATGGAACCAGATTGATCAGTCCATCAACTAACAATGGGTTGGGAGAAATATTATGATAACCTTTTGGAAGTTGAAGTTTTTCAAAAAGAGAAGAAGCCTCATCCATACGAGGACAAAGGTGAGAATAATGATCACCTTTGCATAACATTCAAGGGAATTTGACAATTGTCTTCTTCTTACCAACCTTAACGTCACTAGTTGATAGGGTATCATCAGCATGACCGGCAGAGGCCGATGACATGGAGGACCACATTTCTAATACCTTGGGAATACCAGGGCAATCCCTCAGAAATTGGTCACCCTTACAAAGACTGCAAGGGAATTTGGGTTTCGGATGATTCATTTTAATCTTGTTGACCTCATCAACACACCCAGTACTATTAACAGTAACTGGTTGCTTGGATCCAACATATGATGTTGATGGAGCCTTGGTCCTTTTCAGGTTCTTCTTCTTCTTCTCTTTCCGTTTATTCTTCTTCTGATCAACCTGGCTACTTGCTTTAGAGATTTCACCAGGCGAAGAAGGAGAAAGGGAAGGAGACTTAATGGGTGAAGAAGGCGAAAATTTGACATGAAGTTGATGTGTGGGTGGTGTACTGACATCTAAATTATTAGGTGCAGTTGAAACACTGGGAGGATTCGAGATCGCCGGAGTCGGAAACAACCAAACTGGTAATTCGATGGTGAGTCCTGGAAGATTTAGTGTGGCAATGTACAGAGGACCAAAGTTTCCAAACAAAGGAAAGGTATAAGGATCTATAGGATAAGGGGTTCTTCCATTGGTACTCTCAATATTTGATGCCATTAACACTGACTCAACCTAAGGTCCACTAAGTAACACAACCAACACACGCTATGAATCTGAGAAGAAAACAATCAAACAAAATCTTCCCACAATGAAACCACTAGTTGGTGATGAAATCCAACATCGCGAGATAAAAATAGGAAGAGGTAGGGGTAGAGTGAGTGGATCAGTTACGTTGCTGACCTGCTTAACGGACTTATGCATTGGTGTAAGCTTCCATGCAGTAATTGTGTATTTACCCTCCAAGGAGCTCAAGTGAGTTTGACCAATGTCTGTTCCAGGTACAGTGAGACTTCCCTTCACCATCACCTTGTGTGAGACCCTGAAGATTATGGCTACTAAGGTCACCAACTCGCAGTCATCCCCTGGGTGGGTCAGTCGATAGTCTGATCTGAACGGATGGGCATGATAACAAGTCTGAAATCAAATTGAGATGCTCCCATACATAATCATGGGTATACCCTCAAGTGACCCCCAATATACGATTCGACCACTACAAACAGTTGAACCACGGAGGGATAATCTCCGTAACTCACCTGAATGCGACTTGATGCGTAACCCCTGTGTGAGAGGGGGATCCAAAAAATCCTATACGACAATTGGATTTTCTCTCCCTATCCAAAGATTCTAAGTTTGTTTGATAGCTTTGGAAAGTTATCCTTTCAACCTATTCCAAAGCCCTACACCTTAAACTAATGTAGGTTTGCTAACAAAGATGTAAAAATTATGATAAATTTTAGTTAAGCGTTGATTTTAGTGGTTTTTGTTTACTCAGAGGTGTATGAGACTGAAAACTGATGATATTGTGACTCAGTTCCCAAAACATGCATAAGAAATGATAAATAATCTTTTCTTTCAATGAATGTCTAATTAAGGGAAGGAGAAGGATTTTCCTTTCACTGTCAAACACTAAGATGCAATAACCTCATGCAATAGTCCTCAATAAGGAATCCAATGCAATGCAAAAATGTTTATATGTGACTGATAACCAGTAGATGTAAAGCTTCTTATGCTAATCGGACTTCAAGAGTTGTGAGATTTAAGTAATCTGGAAGAAAACTTCACATAAACAAAAAGACACCCTTGTTGTGATCAAACAAGACACAAAAAGCCAAAAACTTAGAAGGAAGGAGAAAGAGCTTAGACAAGATGACTCAAATATCAGAAAGAAAAGTACAAAAGACCTTTGAAACTCCTTACAAAGTTTTCACTCACTCAGATAAACGAGAAGAAAATGAAAAATCGACTCCAAATCGTGAAGGACAAAGAGTCATTGCAGAGTAATGAAAAATGTCAAAAAATCCAAACAAACGAGGATGAATTCTCAGAAATAAGGTGTTTGAAATCCAATACCAAGATGGACTGAGAGTATGAGACCCCGAGAAAGTGCAAAAGAGAAAAAAATGAACGAAGAAATTGAAAAACTAGAGGGTTTTTCATTGAAAATGGGATAGCGCTCTAGTGTAAGGGGTACCAGAGCTCTCCAACACTCTGTGTAAGACCACCAGGGAGTATTGGTGCTCTGATAATAAGTGTAGGGGAGTGCTCTGCTACAAAATCTCAGCAAAGTTCCCAGAAACTCAAAAATTCAAGGAAATTCAGTCAATCAGGGTGATCTTGATGACATAAAGAGGCAATCAAACAAATCTAAGAATAAAAAAGACAAAGTGGAGAAGATCAAATCAGTGGGAAAAGGGCCAAAACAATATCTGGGAATGGAAACAAAAATCAGAGCTCCTCCCAAGTGGATTTGCCAATTTCTGTTGTAGGTGAATCCCCTTGCGGACAAGTGGATTCCCTCTTGGTATATAGACTCCTAAGGCCAAGCAAGAAAAGGTGCTTAACATGGAAATTGACTTCCTTTTAGATCTAATCAAGATAATGAATGAAAAAGAAGGATAAATATATGTACCTTGTTAGCGACGTTTTTCCTTGCAAAGTCTTGGCTGAGCTTCGATCCTGAGCTCCCTGATAGGTCTTGTAGGAAAAACAAAGATACAATGAACTTCCTATTCTACTGATATTATCTCAAACATAGATCCATATATTGCAGACAAACTCATATGGAACACGCACAAGTTTGAAAGAAACAGGCCAAGCATTGATTATTAATGAGAACAAGTAAAAGTACTTACAATCCTTTGAATCAAGGTGCAACAGCTTCTTCTAGTTCTCCTTGTCCAACCCCTTTGCTCAAGTAATCTCCACTGATTTCTTTGATGATATCTCACTCATGAGATCATAAGTTTCACATCTCCAATATTTTCTATGTTCATACCACTTAGAGGATCATAAGTTTGGTATCAATCTCTAGTCTCTTCTCCATGTCAATACCTTCTTATGAGATCATAAGTTAGGTATAATTCTCAATCTCCATTGTACCTTTCACCATGAGAAGTCCTCCTTATATAACCTTGGAGAGGTCCAACCACTTGAGATATATTTGGTATAAGTTGAGGATTCCTCTCCTTTAGTTGAGGATCTTTCCTAAGATCATGGCTTGACCATCTATTCGAATCCAACCACCTTCAAGAATTGAGTGATTCTTCCGTTATTTGCCTCAACAAACCTAGAATTTGATAAAAAAAGGGTATCTCTCCCCCATGAGGGTGCACAGGGAACTCAAGCACTCCCCCAAAAAAACTCAGGGAGCGCCAACACTCCCTGACAGTGGGTAGGGGAGCGCCATCACTCCCTGACAGTGGGTAGGGGAGCGCTCCTCTCCAAAATTCAATTTTTGAGTGTTTTTTCAATGGAAAAAGGTTTGTACTCCCTGTCAAGTGACTTCTGTTCTTCAAAACTAGTCTTTGGGGTGTCTTAAATGTCTTTGTGATGTCGTTAGAGGAACGACATAGGGAAGATGGCAGTATACTGTTTGTGACACTTGCAACACTTGTAGTTAAGATGTGACACTTGTGGACAAGATGCAATAGTTACAACACTTGTAATGACGACACTTGAGACACTATCGAAGTGAGTAATTTTGATATGTAACAATGTGGTCTAGATATTTGTCTGGTCTTGTCAAGTATCGACCGCAGTGCATCTGGAAAAACTTCGTAAAGTAAACAAGACTGAGTGATCCAGATTATTTTTGACACGAAATGCGAGCAGAGATATAATAAAGAAATGCACAGAGATATCATAAATATTCAATAAGATAACATAAATTTATTAGATATGCAACCATAATCACAAATATACAATAATACACGATCTCTATTAATAAAATAAATGTACAGAGACTGTAAAAATACAGAGTGAAAGACTCGCTAGAATGGTGGCAGCTTATCTCTGAGAAGAGATGTGACGGCTACTCGCATTCGCAAGAATATGATTACAATGAGGCTCTGAAGGCCTTTTTACAATAAACAAGAATGCCCAAAACCCTAGACATCCAAAAACCTAACCCTAATATATGAAGCACAAAAAGTCATGTGGGCCCCATTTGGATAAGTTAGTACATCAAATTCTCGGGGTCGTAACTTTTGCATACGATCTCCGTTTTAGGCGTATGATAGCTCATTGGAAAGGTATCATCAAGGAGATTCATTTTGGGGTCTCAATCATGCCAAAATTTCCCAAAAACTATTTTGAGCCAGTCAGAAAAGGTGGGTGGCCACCGATATCCACCTGGATCAATCCTCCCTCCTTAGGAAGCAATGGTCTCCATTACGTTGAGTTCCCAGGGGAGAAGGAAAAGCATTTGCTAGATCTGCATCTTGGTGAGCTGCTTGTATTACTGGATATGTCACGTTTCTTAGTTTGTGGAAGTCTATCATGAACCTGTTGAAGCTGAGGTTGTTCAACAAGTTGAGCTACATGAGAGGAAGGTGTGCAGAAGGAATATTTATGCTTTGCTGCAACCTTGTCGACCTACTTCTGTTGGATAGAAGGTGCAGGGGGCAAGGCTGTAGTGGTTGTAATGTCCTTTTTTTCCCCTTTTGAACAGATTGTGAAGAAGATGAATTTTGTAGTATGAGATACTACCTCGCGACACTTTTTAGGTGGAACAATAGTTGGAACTACCTTTGGTATTCTGTAGAGATGACCCCCCAAAGTAACAATGACTTTACAGGGTCGAGACTCATAAACAACATGGCGTTTCCACATATATGGTTGGCCCAAGAGAACATCACAGACATCCAGTGGGAAAACATCACATAATACCTCATCCTTGAAGGGTTGGATGTAGTATGACAATCGACACTGTTGGCTGACACCGAGATCACGTCCTTACCGAAGCCACCCAATGTTGTATGGTTGCGGGTGTGGTGTTGTCGACAATCCCAACTATTTGACGACCTCTGCTGAGATGATGTTTTATGGCTTCCGTTATCAACAATAAAATGCACTGGGGTCCCCTTCACACACATCTATGAATGAAAAGGGTGCTCCCCCTCTTCAGGATCTGTTGGTTCTTCTAGTTGAATTTCTGCGGTCGTGACAATAGCAGTGGGGTCTGCGTCAATGATTTTTCCTTTACCAGTATTTTCAGAATCATATTCTGAATTAGGGTTCGGCTCCTTGTCTTTGATCTTAGCCACCAAGAAATTTTTTGAGCGACATTCATCGGTGTTGTGCAAGGGGCTTTTGTCGAAATCACACCATTTTCCGGTGTCCTTCTTGTCTTCCCGTGACCCTTCTTTTTCTGTGTCTTGGACTGGTTTTCAGGAGACTGTTTGTTACGACCATCTTTGTCATACTTTGGTTTTTGCGGATTTGCAGACCTGGATTCCTGTTTGTTCTGGTGCTTAAATTTCTGCTCAATTTTAACAGCATATCGATAAGAAGGACTGTGTGATGAGATGTCTAGAAAATATATTTTAGTCTGAATGTATCTATGTAGAGCCCCATGGTATTTCAGAACCAAATTTCACTCAAAGTCTTTGATACCCAACCTGGTGTGAAAGATATGGAAGGTATTGGTGAACTCCGAAACTGCTTGGCCCCTCTCTTGCCACAGTATGGTCCATCTCATGTACTGGTCCTCATAGTTGCCAATAGGGTAATATTGTTCCTTTACTGCATCCAAAAAAAAATCCCATGTGGGATCGACACCATATATTCCAGAATCCTCTGTGGAAATTTTCTCCGAGTAAGTTTCCCACCAATGTTTGACATGAGGGAGAGATTTAAGGAGTGCGAAGGTGATATTTTCTTTGTCGGAAAAATTGTGAACAAAGAAATAACCTTCTAGTAGAGTTAACCATTTTTCTAAGGCTTCTGCATCTATCTGTCCTTCAAATACAGGAATATCAAATTTAACTTGTACCTTGAAAGGCGAGGTGCCTCCAAAGTGGCCTCTTGATGAAGATGTAGCTTCTATTATTGGCAGGCATTGAAGGATGTGGGAAAAATTATCCATCATTTCATCCCTTTGTCGCGTGAGAGCTTGCTCAAGCAACAGATTGATAGGATCGTCTCCTCCGTCGTTTTTCTTTTCTTCCGCCATTGAGGGTTTATTGGGTGTGCGAGAGTGATTTTATTCAAGAGAGACAAGCTTGAGACCCAAATTGCTATACTTGGACCTTGTCGGGGACATGCACTGAAAAAACGATCAAGAGCAGCCTGCTCTGATACCACTGGTTCGGATTATTTTCGGCACGAAATGCGAGCGAAGATATAATAAAGAAATGCATAGAGATATCATAGATATTCAGTAAGATAACATAAATGTATCAGAGATTCAACCATAAACACAGATATACAGTAATACAGGATTTCTATTAATGAAAGAAATGTACAGAGACTGTAAAAATACAAAGTGGAAGATTCACTAGAATGGTGGCATCTTATTTCTAAGGAGAGATGTGATGGCTACTCGCATTCGCAAGAAGATGATTTCAATGAGGCTATGAAGGAATTTTTACAATAAACAACAATTCCAAAAAACCTAGACATCCAAAAACCTAACCCTAGGAGATGAAGCGCCAAAAGTCATGTGGGCCCAATTTGGGTAAGTTAGTACATCAATTTCCCGGGGTCGTAACTTTTGCATACAATCTCCATTTTAGGTGTATAATAGCTGGTTGGAAAGGTATCATCAAGGAGATTCATTTTGGGGTCTCAATCATGCCTTATGTTATCATTGAGAACCACAATTTTGAAAAAACTTCACTTAGGCCCTCAAAATGGCCCCGAAAGTTAAAACCTGCTAAAAATAGTAAATTGCCAAAATTGCCAGAAAACTATTTTGAGCCAGTTGGAAAAGGTGGGTGGCCACCGATATCCACCTGGATAAATCATCCCTCCTTAGGAATCAATGGTATCCATTGTGTTGATTTCTCATGGGAGAGGGAAAAGCATTTGCTAGATTTCCATCTTGGTGAGCTGCTTGTATTGTTGGAGACGTCGCGCTGCTTACTTTGTGGAAGTCTGTCATGAACCTGTTGAAACTGAGGTTGTTCAACAAGTTGAGATACATGAGAGGAAGGTGTGTAGAAGGAATATTTGAACTTTGTTACAACCTTGTCGACTTGCTTCTGTTGGATAGAAGGTGCAGGGGGCGAGTTTGTAGTGGTTGCAGTGTCATTTTGTTCCCCTTTTGAATAGATTGTGAAGATGCTCAATTTTGCAGTATGAGATACTACGTTGCAACACTTTTTAGGTGGAAGAATAGTAGGAAATACCTTTGGTATTCTATATATATGAACCCCCAAAGTAACAATGACACTACGGGGTCGAGACGCATAAAGAACATGGCGTCTCCACTTATATGGTTGGCCCAATAGAACATCACAGACATACAGTGGGGCAAAATCACATAATACCTCATCCTTGAAGGGTTGTATGCCATATGATAATCGACACTATTGGTTGACATGGAGATCCCGTCCTTGCCGAAGCCACCCGATGTTGTATGGCTTTGGGTGTGGTGTTGTCGAAAATCCCAACTGTTTGACGACCTCTACTGAGATGAGGTTTTTCTGGCTTCCGCTATCAACAATAAAATGCAGCGGGGTCCCCTTCACCCACATCTGTGAATGAAAAATGTGCTCCCCCTCTTTAGGATCTATTGGTTCTTCTAGTTGAATTGTTGTGGTCGCAACAATAGCAGTGGGGTCTACGTCAATGATCTGTCCTTTACCAATATTTTCAGAATCAGATTCTGAATCAGGGTTCAGCTCCTTGTCTTTGATCTCAACCACCAATGACTGTTTTGAGCGACATTCATCGATGTTGTGCCAGGGGATTTTGTGGAAATCACACCATTTTTCGGTGTCCTTCTTTGTCTTCCCATGACCCTTCTTTTCCTGTGTCTTGGACTAGTTTTCAAGAAACTGTTTGTTAGGGCCGTCTTTGTCATACTTTGGTTGTTGAGGATTTGCAGACCCGAATTCCCATTTGTTCTGGTGCTTAAATTTCTACTCAATTTTAACAGCATATCGATAAGCAACACCGAGTGATGAGATGTCCAGAAAATCCATTTCAGTTTGGATGTACCTGTGTAGAGCCCCATGGTATTTCATAACCAAATGTCACTTAGAGTCTTTGACACCCATATTGGTGTGCAAGGTATGGAAGGTATTGGTGAACTCCGAAACTTCTTGGCCCCTCTCTTTCCGTAGTGTGGTCCATCTCATGTACTGGTCCTCATAGTTTCCAATAGGGTAATACTGTTCCTCTACCGCATCCACAAAAAGATCCCAAGTGGGATCGACCCTATATATTCCAGACTCCTCTGTGGAACTTTGCTCCCAGTAAGTTTCCCACCAATGTTTGACATGATGGAGAGATTTAAGGAGTGTGAAGGTGATCTTTTCTTTTTCGAAAAAATTGTGAATAGAGAAATAACCTTCTAGCAGAGTTAACCATTTTTCTAGGGCTTCTACATCTATCTGTCCTTCAAATACAGGAATATCAAAATTAACTTGTACCTTGAAAGGAGAGGTTCCTCCAAAGTGGTGTCTTAATGAAGATGCAACTATTGTTATAGGCAGGTGTTGAAGTATGTGGGAAAAATTCTCCATCATTTCATCCCTTTGTCGCGTGAGACCTTGCTCAAGCAACAGATTGATAGGATCAATTGCTTGATAGTTTTTTTTTTCTTGCATTATTGAGGGTTTCTTGGGTGTGGGAGAGAGATTGTATTCACGAGAGACAAGATTGAGACCCAAATTTCTATACTCGGACCTCTTCAGGGACATGCACTAAAAAAACGATCAAGAGTAGCTTGCTCTGATATCATTGATCCAGATTATTTTCGGCATGAAATTTGAGGGGAGATATAATAAAGAAATGCATAGATATATCGCATATATTAAATAAGATAACATAAATGTATCATAGATGCAACCATAAACGCAGATATACAGTAATACACGATTTCTATTAATGAAAGAAATGTATAGAGACTGTAAAAATACAGAGTGAAAGACTCGCTAGAATGGTGGCAGCTTATCTCTGAGAAGAGATGTGATGGCTACTCGCATTCGTAAGAAGATGATTATAATGAGGCTCTAAAGGCATTTTTATAATAAACAGGAATGCCAAAAACCCTAGACATACAAAAACCTAACCCTAGGAGATGAAGCGCCAAAAGTGTTATAACCCTAAAATGCACCATACAGGTTTACCTGGCATCAGGCCAACTCATGCCTCTTCCTAGCCAAAGCCATGCTGAGAAATTCCTCAAAAATCACTTGAAAACAAGCAACCCGCGCCCTAACTTCTCACCGGGCGCGGGTATCCGCTTGCTGTCCTCTTACTGCACGCGGGTATCCGCGGGCTAGCCTAAAACAGCCCGCGAGTACCTAACAATGCAAAAAATCAGGAAAGTTTCCGCCGAGACTCGGGGCTTTTTGTCAGTTAACTGAAACTCTCCGCCATGCATGGCCGAGAGTTCGACTAAAACCCTAGCTCTTACTAACCTATAAAAGGAGGGGTAGGGGTACTAGTCAAGAGAGAAAAAATCATAGCAAAGAAACTCTGCCAAATTGCCAAGCCAGTTCTGTCCAAACTTTTCAACTTTGCCTTAAGCTTTAGGAGAAATACTTGCAGCAGCAGTT
>ML820928.1:88468-121794 GCA_009831015.1 Picea engelmannii
TAGTTCATTCTTCCTGTGCTTGTCTGAGAAAAGGGGTTGAGATTTTGGGTAGAAGTTAAAAGGTTAAATCTGAAGGGTCATGATCTGCATATAGGCTTAGAACCCTAGCTTATTAGTCCGTAGGGTAAAATACCCAACAACAAAAAGTCATGTGGGCCCCGTTTGGGTAAGTTAGTACATCAACTTCCCAGGGTCGTAACGTTTGCGTACGATCTCCCTTTTAGGCGTATGATAGCTCGTTGGAAAGGTATCATCGAGGAGATTCATTTTGGTGGCTCAAAAATGTAGTTGGCTATCTTTGAGATCCTATATCTCAAAAAACCTTCATTTAGGCCCTCAAAATGGCCCCAGAATTTAAAACCTGCTAAAAATAGTAAATTGCCAAAATTGCTAGAAAACTATTTTGAGCCAGTCAGAAAAGGTGGGTGGTGACCGATATCCACCTAGATAAATCCTCCCTATTTAATAAGAAATGGTCTCCATTGCGTTGAGTTCCTAGGGGAGAGGGAAAAGCATTTGTTGGATCTGCATCTTGGTGAGCTGCTTGTATTGTTGGAGATGTCGCGCTGCTTACTTTGTGGAAGTCTGTCATGAACCTGTTGAAGATGAGGTTGTTCAAAAAGTCGATCTACATGAGAGGAAGGTGTGTAGCAAGAATATTTTCTCTTTGCTACAACTTTGTCGACCTGCTTCTGTTGGATAGAAGGTGCAGGGGGTGAGGCTGTAGTGGTTGCAGTGTCCTTTTGTTCCCCTTTTGAACAAATTGCGAAGAAGATGAGTTTTACAGTATGAGATACTACCTTGCAACACTTTTTAGGTGGAACAATAGTTGGAACTACCTCTCGTATTCTTTAGAGATGACCCCCGAAAGTAACAATGAAACTACGGGGTCGAGACTTATAAACAGCATGGTGTCTCCACATATATGGTTGGCCCAAGAGAACATCACAGACATCTAGTGTGGAAACATCACATAATACCTCATCCTTGAAGGGTTGGATGCCATATGAAAATCGACATTATTGGCTAACACGAAGATCTCATCCTTGCCGAAGCCACCCGATGTTGTATGGCTGCGGGTGTGGTGTTGTCAACAATCCCAACTGTTTGACGACCTCTACTGAGATGAGGTTTTTCTGGCTTTCGCTATCAAAAATAAAATGTAGCGGGGTCCCCTTCACCCACATCTGTGAATGAAAAAGGTGCTCCCCCTCTTCAGGATTTGTTGGTTCTTCTGGTTGAATTGTTGCGGTCATGACAATAGCAGTGGGGTCTGCATCAATGATCTGTCCTTTACCAGTATTTTCAGAATCAGATTCTGAATCAAGGTTTGGCTCCTTGTCTTTGATCTCGGCCACCAATGACTGTTTTGAGTGACATTCATCGGTGTTTTTCCAGGGAATTTTGTGGAAATCACACCATTTTCCGGTGTCCTTCTTTGTCTTCCCATGACCCTTCTTTTCCTGTGTCTTTTATTGGTTTTCGGGGGACTGTTTGTTAGGGCCGTCTTTGTCATACTTTGGTTGTTGCGTATTTGCAGAAACAAATTCCCATTTGTTATGGTTCTTAAATTTCTTCTCAATTTTAACAACATATCAATAAGCAACACCGAGTGATGAGATGTCCAGAAAATCCATTTCAGTCTAGATGTATCTTAGTAGAGCCCCACAATATTGCAAAACCAAATGTTGCTTGGAGTATTTGATACCCATCTTGGTGTGCAAGGTGTGGAAGGTATTGGTTAACTATGGAACTGTTTGGCCCCTCTTTTTCCATAGTGTGGTCCATCTCATGTACTGGTCCTCATAGTTTCCAACAGGGTAATACTGTTCCTTACCACATCCACAAAAAAATACCAAGTGGGATCGACCCCATATATTCCAGACTCCTCTGTGGAAATTTTCTCCCAGTAAGTTTCCCACCAATGTTTGACATGAGGGAGAGCTTTAAGGGGTGCAAATGTGATCTTTTCTTTGTTGTAAAAATTGTGAACATAGAAATAATCTTCTAGCAGAGTTAACCATTTTTATAGGGCTTCTATATCTATCTATCCTTCAAATACAGGAATATCAAAATTAACTTGTACCTTGAAAGGCAAGGTGCCTCTAAAGTGGCCTCTTGATGAATATGCAGCTGCTGTTATCGGCAGGCATTGAAGGATGTGGGCATAATTCTCCATCATTTCATCTATTTGTCGTGTGAGAGCTTGCTCAAGCAATAGATTGATATGATCATCTGCTCCATTGTTTTTATTTTCTTCCGCCATTGATGGTTTATTGGGTGTGCGAGAGCGACTGTATTAAAGAGAGACAATCTTGAGACCCAACTTTCTATACTCGGACCTCATCGGGGACATGCACTGAAACAATGATCAAGAGCAGCTTGCTCTGATACCACTGATCTAGATTATTTTCGGCACGAAATGAGAGCGGAGATATAATAAAGAAATGCACAGTGATATCATAGATATTCAATAAGATAACATAAATCTATCAGAGATGCAACCATAAACACAGATATACAGTAATACATGATTTCTATTAATGAAAGAAATGTATAGAGTGAAAGACTCGCTAGAATGGTGGCATCTTATCTCTGAGAAGGGATGTGACGGCTACTCGCATTCACAAGAAGATGATTAAAATGAGGCTCTAAAGGAATTTTTACAATAAACAAGAATTCCAAAAACCATAGACATCCAAAAACCTAACCCTAGGAGGTGAAGCGCCAAACGTCATGTGGGCCCCGTTTGGATAAGTTAGTACATCAACTTCCCAGGGTCGTAACTTTTGCATACGATCTCCATTTTAGGCATATGATAGCTCATTGGAAAGGTATCATAAAGGAGATTCATTTTGGGGGATCCATAATGCATTTATCCATAAATGAATACCTAAATATTGAAAACCTTTATTTAGGCCCTCAAAATGGCCCCGGAAGTTAAAACCTGCTAAAAATATTAAATTGCCAAAATTGCCAAAAAACTGTTTTGAGCCAGTCAGAAAAGGTGGGTGGCCACCAATATCCATTTGGATCAATATTCCCTCCTTAGGAAACAATGGTCTCCATTGTGTTGAGTTCCCCGGGGAGAGGGAAAAGCATTTGCTAGATCTGCATCTTGGTGAGCTGCTTGTATTGTTGGAGACGTCGCACTGCTTACTTTGTGGAAGTCTGTCATGAACCTGTTGAAACTCAGGTTGTTCAACAAGTCAAGATACATGAGAGGAAGGTGTGCAGAAGGAATATTTTTTCTTTGCTGCAAACTTGTCAACTTGCTTCTGTTGGATAGAAGGTGCAGGGGGCGAGATTGTAGTGGTTGCAGTGTCATTTTGTTCCACTTTTGAACAGATTGTGAAGACGCTGAATTTTGCAGTATGAGATACTACGTTGAAACATTTTTAGGTGGAAGAATAGTTGGAACTATCTCTAGTATTCTATAGATATGAGCCCCCAAAGTAACAATGACACTATGGGGTTGAGACTCATAAACAACATGGCGTCTCCACTTATATGGTTGGCCCAATAGAACATCATAGACATCCAGTGGGGAAAAATCACATAATACCTCATCTTTGAAGGGTTGGATGCTATATGACAATCGACACTATTGGCTGACACAGAGATCTTGTCCTTGCCAAAGCCACCCGATGTTGTATGGCTTTGGGTGTGGTGTTGCTGAAAATCCCAACTATTTGACGGCCTCTACTGAGATGAGGTTTTTTTGGCTTCCGCTATCAACAATAAAATGCAGTGAGGTCCCCTTCACCCACATCTGTGAATCAAAAAGGTGTACGCCCTCTTCAGGATCTATTGGTTCTTCTGGTTGATTGCTGCGGTCGCGACAATAGCAGTGGGGTCTGCGTCAATGATCTGTCCTTTACCAGTATTTTCAGAATCAGATTTTGAATCAGGGTTCGACTCCTTGTCTTTGATCTCAACCACCAATGACTGTTTTGAGTGACATTCATCAGTGTTGTGCCAGGGGATTTTTTGGAAAGCACACCATTTTCCGGTGTCCTTCTTTGTCTTCTCGTGACCCTTATTTTCCTGTGTCTTGGACTGGTTTTCGAGAGACTGTTTGTTAGGGACATCTTTGTCATACTTTGGTTGTTGAGGATTTATAGACCCGAATTCCGATTTGTTCTGGTGCTTAAATTTCTGCTCAATTTTAACAGCATATCGATAAGAAGCACCGAGTGATGAGATGTCCAGAAAATCCATTTCAGTCTGGATGTACCTATGTAGAGCCCCATGTTATTTCAGAACCAAATGTTGCTCAGAGTCTTTGACACCCATCTTGGTGCGCAAGGTATGGAAGGTATTGGTGAACTCTGAAACTGCTTGGCTCCTCTCTTTCTGTAGTGTGGTCCATCTCATGTACTAGTCTGCATAGTTTCCAATAGGGTAATATTGTTCCTTTACCGCATTCACAAAAATATCCCAAGTGGGATTGGCCCCATATATTCCAGACTCCTCTGTGGAACTTTTCTCCCAGTAAGTTTCCCACCAATTTTTGACATGAGGGAGAGGTTTAAGGAGTGCGAAGGTGATCTTTTCTTTTTCAAAAAAATTGTGAACAGAGAAATAACCTTCTAGCAGAGTTAACCATTTTTCTAGGGCTTCTGCATCTATGTGTCCTTCAAATACAAGAATATCAAAATTAACTTGTACCTTAAAAGGAAAGGTGCCTCCAAAGTGGTGTCTTGATGAAGATGCAGCTGCTGTTATCGAAAGGTGTTGAAGTATGTGGGAAAAATTCTCCATCATTTCGTCCCTTTGTCGCGTGAGAGCTTTCTCAAGCAACATATTGATAGGATCGTTTGCTTCGTAGTTTTTCTTTTCTTCTGCCATTGAGGGTTTATTGGGTGTACGAGAGTGATTGTCTTGAAGAGAGACAAGCTCGAGACCCAAATTTATATACTTGAACCTCTTCGGGGACATGCACTGAAAAAATACTCAAGAGAAACCTGCTCTGATATGACTGACCCAGATTATTTTCGGCACGAAATGCGAGGGGAGATATAATAAAGAAATGCACAGAGATATCACATATATTCAATAAGATAACATAAATGTATCATAAATGCAACCATAAACACACATATAAAGTAACACACGATTTCTATTAATGAAATAAATGTATAGAGACTGTAAAAATACAGAGTGAAATACTCGCTAGAATGGTGGCAGCTTATCTCTAAGAAGAGATGTGATGGCTACTCACATTCGTAAGAAGATGATTATAATGAGGCTATGAAGGCCTTTTTACATTAAACATGAATTCCAAAAACCATATACATACAAAAACCTAACCCTAGGAGATGAAGCGCCAAAAGTCATGTGGGCCTTGTTTGGGTAAGTTAGTACATCAACTTCCTGGGGTCGTAACTTTTGCATACGATCTCCGTTTTAGGCGTATGATAGATCGTTGGAAAGGTATCGTCGAGGAGATTCAATTTGGTGGCTCAAAAACGTAATTGGATATATTTGAGATCCTATATCTCGAAAAACCTTCATTTAGGCCCTCAAAATGGCCCCGAAAGTTAAAACCTGCTAAAAATAGTAAATTACCAAAATTGTCAGAAAATTGTTTTGAGCCAGTCAGAAAAGGTGGGTGGCTACTGATATCAACCTAGATAAATCCTCCATCCTTAAGAAGAAATGGTCTCCATTGCATTGAGTTCCCAGGGGAGAGGGAAAAGCATTTGTTGGATCTGCATCTTGATGAGTTGCTTGTATTGCTAGAGACGTCGCGATGCTTACTTTGTAGAAGTTTATCATGAACCTGTTGAAGTTGAGGTTGTCCAAAAAGTCGATCTACATGAGAGGAAGGTGTGCAGAAGGAATATTTGCGCTTTTCTACAACCTGCTTCTGTTGGATAGAAGATGCAGGGGGTGAGGCTGTAGTGGTTGCAGTGTCCTTTTGTTCCTCTTTTGAACAGATTGTGAAGAAGCTGAATTTTGCAGTATGAGATACTACCTTGCGACAATTTTTAGGCAGAACAATAGTTGGAGCTACCTCTGGTATTCTGTAGAGATGACCCCCCAAAGTAACAATGAAACTACGGGGTCGAGACTCATAAACAATATGGCGTCTCCACATATATGGTTGGCCCAAGAGAACATCACATAATACCTCATCCTTGAAGGGTTGGATGCCATATGACAATCAACACTATTGGCTAACACGAAGATCTCATCCTTGCCGAAGCCACCTGATCTTGTATGGATGCGGGTGTGGTGTTGTCGACAATCCCAACTGTTTGACGACCTCTACTAAGATGAGGTTTTTCTGGCTTTCGCTATCAACAATAAAATGCAGTGGGGTCCCCTTCAACCACATATGTGAATGAAAAAGGTGCTCCCCCTCTTCAGGATTTGTTGGTTCTTCTAGTTGAATTGTTGCGGTCATGACAATAGCAGTGGGGTCTGCATCAATGATCTGTCCTTTACTAGTATTTTCACAATTAGATTCTGAATCAGGGTTCGGCTCCTTGTCTTTGATCTTGGCCACCAATGACTGTTTTGAGCGACATTCATCGGTGTTGTGCCAAGGAATTGTTTGGAAATCACACCATTTTCCGGTGTCCTTCTTTGTCTTCCAATGACCCTTCTTTTTCTGTGTCTTTTACTGGTTTTCAGGAGACTATTTGTTAGGGATATCTTTGTCATACTTTGGTTGTTGCGTATTTGCAGAATCAAATTCCCATTTGTTCTGGTGCTTAAATTTCTGCTCAATTTTAACAACATATCGATAAGAGCATTGAGTGATGAGATGTCCAAAAAATCCATTTCATTCTAAATGTATCTGTGTAGAGCCCCACATTATTTAAAAACCAAATGTTGCTCGGAGTATTTGATACCCATATTTGTGCGCAAGGTATGGAAGGTATTGGTTAACTCTGGAACTGCTTGGCCCCTCTTTTTCCATAGTGTGGTCCATCTCATGTACTGGTCCTCATAGTTGCCAACAGGTTAATACTGTTCCTTACCGCATCCACAAAAAAATACCATGTGGGATCGACCCCATATATTCTAGACTCCTCTGTGGAAATTTTCTCCCAGTAAGTTTCCCACTAATGTTTGACATGAGGGAGAGATTTAAGGAGTGCGAAGGTGATCTTTTTTTTGTTGTAAAAATTGTAAACAAAGAAATAACCTTCTAGCAGAGTTAACCATTTTTCTAGGGCTTCTACATCTATTTGTCCTTCAAATACGGGAATATCAAAATTAACTTGTACCTTGAAAGGCGAGGTTCCTTCAAAGTGGTCTCTTGATGAATATGCAGCTGTTGTTATCGGTAGGCGTTGAAGGATGTGGGAAAAATTCTCCATCATTTCGTCTCTTTGTCGTGTGAGAGATTGCTCAAGCAATAGATTGATAGGATCATATGCTCCATCATTTTTCTTTTCTTCTTCCATTGATGGTTTCTTGGGTGTGCGAGAGTGACTGTATTCAAGAGAGACAAGCTTGAGACCCAACTTTCTATACTCGGACCTCGTCGGGGACATGCACTGAAACAACGATCAAGAGAAGCCTACTCTGATACCACTGATCTGGATTATTTTCGGCACGAAATGCGAGTGGAGATATAATAAAGAAATGCATAAAGATATCGCAAATATTCAATAAGATAACATAAATCTATCAGAGATGAAACCATAACACAGATATACAGTAATACATGATTTCTATTAATGAAAGAAATGTATAGAGTGAAAAACTCGCTAGAATGATGGCAGCTTATCTCTGAGAAGAGACGTGATGGCTACTCGCATTTACAAGAAGATGATTACAATGAGGCTCTGAAGGCCTTTTTACAATAAAAAAGAATTCAAAAAACCCTAGACATCTAGAAACCTAACCCTAGGAGATGAAGCGCCAAAAGTCATGTGGGCCCCGTTTGGATAAGTTAGTACATCAACTTCCCGGGGTCGTAACTTTTGCATACGATCTCTGTTTTAGGTGTATGATAGCTCGTTGGAAAGGTATCATCGAGGAGATTCATTTTGGGGGCTCCATCATGCCTTAATCCATCATTTAATACATATATCTCAAAAACATTCATTTAGGCCCTCAAAATGGCCCCGAAAGTTAAAACCTGCTAAACATAGTAAATTGCCAAAATTGCCAGAAAACTGTTTTGAGCCAGTCAGAAAAGGTGGGTGGCCACCAATATATGTTGGGATCAATACTCCCTCATTAGGAAGCAATGGTATCCATTTTGTTGAGTTCTCGAGGGAGAGGGAAAAGCATTTTCTAGATCTGCATCTTGGTGAGCTGCTTGTATTGTTGGAGGCGTCACGCTGCTTACTTTGTGGAAGTCTGTCATGAACCTGTTGAAACTGAGGTTATTCAACAAGTCGAGCTACATGGGAGGAAGGAGTGCAAAAGGAATCTCTGTGCTTTGCTGCAACCTTGTCGACTTGCTTCTGTTGGATAGAAGGTGCAGTGGGCGAGGTTGTAATGGTTGCAGAGTCATTTTGTTCCCCTTTTGAACAGATTGTGAAGACGCTGAATTTTGCAGTATGAGATACTACGTTGCAACATTTTTAGGTGGAAGAATAGTTGGAACTACCTCTAGTATTCTATAGATATGACCCCCCAAGTAACAATGACACTACGGGGTCGAGACTCATAAACAACATGGCGTCTCAACTTATATGGTTGGCCCAAGAGAACATTACAGACATCCAGTGGGGAAAAATCACATAATACCTCATCCTTGAAGGGTTGGATGCCATATGAAAATCGAAACTATTGGTTGACACGGAGATCTCGTCCTTGCCGAAGCCACTCGATGTTGTATGGCTTTGGGTGTGGTGTTGTCAAAAATCCCAACTATTTGACGACTTCTACTGAGATGAGGTTTTTCTGGCTTCCGCTATCAACAATAAAATGCAACGGGGTCTCCTTCACCCACATCTGTGAATGAAAAAGGTGCTACCCCTCTTTAGGATCTATTGGTTCTTCTGGTTGAATTACTGCGGTCATGACAATAGCAGTGGGTTCTGCGTCAATGATCTGTCCTTTACCAGTGTTTTCAGAATCAGATTCTGAATTAGGGTTCGACTCGTCTTTGATATTGACCACCAATGACTGTTTTGAGCAACATTCATCGGTGTTGTGCCAGGGGCTTTTGTGGAAATCACACCATTTTCTCCTGTCCTTCTTTGTCTTCTCGTGACCCTTCTTTTCCTGTGTCTTGGACTGGTTTTCGGGAGACTGTTTGTTAGGGCCGTCTTTGTCATACTTTGGTTGTTGAGGATTTGCAGACTCGAATTCCCGTTTGTTCTGGTGCTTAAATTTCTGCTCAATTTTAACAACATATCGATAAGAAACACTGAGTGATGAGATGTCCAGAAAATCCATTTCAGTCTGGATGTACCTATGTAGAGCCCCACGGTATTTCAGAACCAAATGTCGCTCAGAGTCTTTAACACCCATCTTGGTGTGCAAGGTATGGATGGTATTGGTGAACTCTGAATCTTCTTGGCCCCTCTCTTTTCACAATGTGGTCCATCTCATGTACTGGTCCTCATAGTTTCCAATAGGGTAATACTATTCCTTTACCGCATCCACAAAAAAATCCCAAGTGGGATCGACCCCATATATTCCAGACTCCTCTGTGGAACTTTTCTCCCAGTAAGTTTCCCACCAATGTTTGACATGAGGGAGAGATTTAAGGAGTGCGAAGGTGATATTTTCTTTTTTGAACCTGGTTATCAATACTAGGGGCCTCTTCCTGGTCTGGACTTCCTGTTTTCATTTTTGTTTTAGAAATTAGACATACACACGGCCTGTACAAGGTCAACCCGCGTGTACACGCTTCCTATTTCAGTTCAGTACGTGTTTGCACGCGTGCTATTTTAGTGACAGTAGCGTGCTTGACAGGCTACCTTTTGTTCAGGGTGGGGCAGTCATCCCCTCCTTTGATGAGAATTATTCCTCTCAGGTGTTTGAGTCTAGGGTTGAACAGCCAGTAGGTTAGGTCATCTTACCCTTAGCCTACTTTTTCTCAGTTGATGGTTGACAGAAAATATAAAAAAAAAAATTGACGGTTTTTAGACAAGCGTAAGAGTCTTTGTTTTCTTTATTGCCATTGTGTGTTTTTACTCTGATTCTTTGCGATCTATGCTTTAAGACAAAACTTGTATTTCTTGGTTTTGTTCTTGTCGGTATTTTCCCTTTGTTGCTTTACTAGCACTTAGATAAAAAAAAAAGAACAATCTCTTTTCATTTTCTTCTTTGTTTGAAGAGTGTGTTTTTGCATCATTAGTTAGGGAGAAGTATTTTGTTTCGTAAGTTTTTGCAATCAATTTAGAGCATAAGTAGCTCATAGTCGAGAGAAATTACTTTATGTTTGCTACACAAAATCTTAGAAAAATCGAAAAGAAAAAGAAATCTTTCTTTGTGAAAAGTTGTTGAAATTTTGCATTTAGTAAAAGTCTTTTGTTTCCATCTTTTTTCATTTTTTTTTCTTTCATCTTTACACACCATCAGTTTCACCTTCATACCCCTTGACGTAAGAAAAATCCTTAAAATAAATGCTAATCTTAAAATCTACTAGACTTTTATGTTTGTAGGGTTCACAAACTAGTTCAGGATTAGGGCCTTGAATTAGGTTGGAGAGGAAACTCTTCAAGGCCACTCAAAACCAAACATTAGAGTCTGAGGTAGGGAGTGTCTAAGTCCAGTTTCGTGGAAGTTATCCGGGACCCCCCTCTAGAACAAGGGATAAACACGAGGTCGTGTGCGGAAAGGTAGCGGAGATAACCCCTCCAAAGTCGGACCAATCATAGTGGATAACACATATCGAGGGCTTGTGTTGGGATTCCGTCATTTTCATTTGCCACAGGGCTTCGTGGGTCTCAAATCCATTCGAGGTCCTCAGTTGTCTTCCAGACCATTTTCTCTCGATACCCTTGACAGGTTTCGGGCTTGATACCCTGCTCATTGTGGTCTACCCGACTTTCGACTGTACCCGCCTGGGGACTATTCGCGTGCTGGCAACCTAGTTGCCAATATTTGTTAGGGACATACAAGGGTGACTGCGGGGGTATACCACGGTACCTAGGAGAGACATTGGGCCATGATTTGCAGAGTATACCTAGAGGGTGCTTCTGTGTTCGAGTTTCACTTGCACCGATAAGTTGCTCTAGTGTTGGTTGTTGTAACTGTTCTTCCAACTAGTTTAGTGATTGCTTATCTTATCTCTTAGGGGATTCTTTTTAGTGTGTGTTACTTTTGAACGTGTAGAATACCTTAGCGTGTCTTGGATATTCTCACACAATGGAGGATCCCGAGATCCACCGGTAAAAAAGGCTTCTGGGCCTGCCGCCGGTTGTACCGGAGCCACCCCCGCCACCATTAAGGTGGAAGCTAGACCAACAAGGGTCTTTCGAAGTGTCCGGGTTACAAACCTTTTTGCCCGAAAAACTCCCGAAGGAATAAACCACCAATATTGGCTCGGTCGAAACCCCAACCACTGATATCTGGGCATCATTTACTGCACCAATCAAATTTCATGAACGCCAGACAGTGCCTCACACAGCTATGGAAACAAATGTTGTTACTTCTTCTAGGAATTCTTCCATTCCCACCACAATTGCTACCACAGGAGAAGCATCTCCTAACTTACCATCGTCGGTCCAAGCCACCATGGTCTCGGCCACAACTATGTTGTATAGTGGACCGAACCAGTCTATGGCGGTGGCTACAACCCCCTTCACACCTAGTGCGACAGGCCCTCCGTTCTCATACGGTATGCCTAGTTCGGGAACACGTCCTGCACTCACTTACTCCACTTTACAAACTTTGGGTCTGGGGGTAGGGAGCTCTAACGCTCCTCTACAAGGTCAACTTGGGGGCACTCCTATCCCTTTTAATGCTTTTCCTTATGCTGGGGGTCATATCCCTCCTTCGTTCCCTTCACTTGGTGGTCTGCATCAGCAGTCCGCCAGGCAGCCTGCACACACTAGTTTATTTGGATATGGGAGTCAAGGAATACCTGCGCACAGTATGTCGGTAGGTTCATCACCGTTTGCTTGGAACGGGACGTTTGGTAACAACACTTTCTCATCCACCGCTTTCCTATCTAGAGGCACTCCCATTTTTGGACAGTCTACTCCTGTGCAGGGTACTATTCTTGCGCAGGGGGCACATATAGCAGGACCTTGGAACTCAGGACAAGGATATGTTCCCTCCTCTGGAATGTCATTCTGGGGTAATTCTTTCCACAGTCAATGGAACCCTAGATAGACTACTATGCCTCTCCCATCAGGACCGGCATGGGGTAATCCTTCCCAAAGTCCTTCAAACACGATGCATGCCCAACACCCTATGTCCTTTATGAGAAATCAGCCGATGATGTCTCCACAGATGCAAAATCCTTACGCTGGTCACGGCCATGGTTTCTACCAGAATCCAGGCCAGCAGCCAAATGTTTCCTGACAACCTCATGCCGGTCAAACTCCAGGACCCTTTTTCCCAGGTTATCAGCAACAACCCAAACTACCATTCCTGGCGACTTTACACTTGCCAGATTTGACAAGGTTGTTAAATGATCCTATTTGTCACGATCCACGTTGGCCTCCTATGCCAACGAAGTTGCCTTCAGACATTCCAAAATTCGAGGCCAAGCCTAATGAAGATCTAGGTGATCATGTGACTACCTTCCATCTTTGGTGTTCATCTAACTCATTGAAAGATGAATCCATACAGTTGTGATTGTTTCAACGTACTCTTATCGAGAGTGTCGTGAAATGGTACATCGAGCTCGACCGTTCAAGATACTCTTCTTTTGGTGAACTGGCGATGGCCGGCCTTAACCATTTCCAGTTACCTGTGAGATATGACGCTGGCACAGAGCTGCTTGCCAATTTCGAACAGACAACAGTGGACCATATCTATGATCATATCCGAGAGTGGAGATGCTGGAAGAGTCTAATCAAAGTACCAGTCCCACCAACATTCCTGCTGAAGTGGTTCCTTAAGTCTTTGGTCCCACAATTATCCAAAGACGTCGTGACTTCAAGAGTTTTCTATGAAGAAGTTGCCATCATGAGGGCTCAACAGTTTGAGCTCATCTATTCTCAGTCTGGTTTATTATACAACATTCTTCCATATGCACCATGATCGATACTGGATAAAACTAGACAGAGAGAAGGACCACATGCCGATGGTATTTTTGGTTTAGCATAAACCAAGCCCACTGAGCAATTGACAAAATAGTTGCAACAATTATCTATAAAACACACAGCGACCAGCCAGACTACTGCTTTGGCTGCTCCTCCTACCCAAACATCAAAAGTACACTCCGTGCAGTCGACTAACCCAAAGGCCACCCAACAGCCTTAAGGGAAGAAAAAACAACGAAAGAAGGGTAAGGGGGATAAAAAACGCACTGATAATGCTGGCGGGGACACTACAAAAAAGCGGAGGGCGAGGTATCCATGCAACTTATGTGCAGAATACCACCCAACCCATCTTTGTCCTCGACTTGCAGAGGCCCAAAAGTTTGTCACACAGTAACAACAGGTAGTGTTGACTAATCCTTTTCAACATGGGCAGAATTTAACTCAAGCCTCTACAAGTACAGAAGGGGGCAGCCAAGAAACCTGCCCTCCTCCAAACAACCCCTCATCCGCGAACGTGTATATGGTTAGGGGTGATTCTTTCATAACGACTAGAGCACATGACTATAGTAAACCAAGCACTTCTGAGAAGGGTAAAGAAGCTGAGCTCCCATCTCTTCCTCTACAGATCGAGAAGACGTTGGGAGAAACAATGACACACATTCCAAAGGGTGCATTTAAGAAAGCTTCTCACAACCCAAACACAAGGGCCACCCAAAATTACTCTGTGGTGGAGGATTTATCACAAACCCCTTGTGCGATGTCTTCTTTGGAGGTCCTCCAAAGCTTCCCTGCTCAGAGAAAAGCCTTGTTAACCGCTTTGGGCTCTACTGAGACTTGTAATCTGGGTACCATCATGTTAGATACAACCGACTTAAAACCTCGTCTGCCTTACCACATAGCATTTCAGATAGTAGTGGCTCATCCCACGAAAACTTTTACACGGAATATCTTCCTCACAGTGGTCGAAGAGGGCGCCTCAACGTGCGTTATGTCATTAGCATGTTGGAAGGCCATTGGCCAACCCTCTTTGTTGCCATCACCTACTCTTCTTACTGCTTTCGATGGTCATTATTTTCGACCACATGGCATCGTTCCTTCCTTCCCTGTGCAATTAGGAGGGAAAACCATGTGTGTTGAAGTCGAGGTAGTTGATGCTCCCCTCGACTATAACCTCTTATTAGGATGGAGTTGGACTTATGCTATGCAAGCTATGGTTGCTACAGTTTTCCGAGTCTTGTTGTTTCCACACAAGGTCCGGATAATGACCATTGATCAACTGTCTTTCTCTAGACCTGACCCAGTGTTGGGGGCATCCACGGTTCCCATGATTGATAATCCTCAACCAGGTGTCGTTAACGTAGGAGTTGGTTTGTGCCCATCCTTGATGGGTACCTTCGATTACCCACCTCCTCATGACGATGTCAAGTTTATATCTAATCACCATAAGGTTGATATTTTTCAAGTTTCATCATTTCGCACGACGTACTTTGAGGATCCTTGGATTCATCCTTCCCCATCAGCCACGATGGATGAGACAAGGCACCCCGGCATGTCCATGCCCTTGTTGGCCACTGAGGTAGCGTACTCTTTAGTCCAGCAAGCCTCAGCTAATCCTGATCTGACTCCGACACAAGAGTTGGATCCACTTTTAAAGCCTATTTGGGCTCAGTGTTCTCTTGCTAACGTCGATTCATTAGACTTAGTCTTGACTTCTGACAAAGCAGTAATTGAAGAAATGACTAGTCTGGACAAACCTTGGGAATATCTTCATCACAGATCATATTTCCTCCCAGAGTTAAGCCGAATCGAGGCAGGAGAATTCACTGTTACCATGACGGGAGATCATCCATGTCCTATTAATCTCTTAGCTACATAGGAAATTTATGCTGAGGGTAATATGGAGACTATCGCTGAAACTATACCCATCAACATCTCTCGAACCCCTGGCGTCGTGGAGAATGTCTTCGTCAGAGAATATTGCTCCCCCGAAGAGATTCAGATTTACACAGATCTTTTCAAAGAATTCCGCGATGTTTTTTCCTGGTCTTATGAGGAAATGTCAGGTATCGATCCAAAAATAGTTGAACATGAAATCACAATGTATCCTGATGCCAAGCTTGTTCGACAAAAAATTCGTCCACTCAATCCTAAGAAAGCAGCAGCCATCAAGATTGAGGTTGAGAAATTGCTAAAGGTAGGTTTCATTTATCCTATTCATTTGACTCAATGGGTGTCAAACCCTGTGCCGGTCAATAAAAAACAAGGCACGATTCGTTTATGTACTGATTTCCGTGATTTGAACAAGGCATGTCCCAAAGATAATTTTCCAACACCATTCATTGACCAGATCATTGATGAATGTGTCGGTTGTGAAGCCTTTTCGTTCATGGATGGTTTTTCGGGATATAATCAAATCCAAATCAAACCTGAAGACCAACACAAAATGACATTCATTTGTCCGTGGGGTACATTCACCTATCGTAAGATGCCTTTTGGCCTTAAAAATGTTGGAGCCACATTCCAGCGGGCCATGTCTTTTGCATTTCATGACCTCAAACTTATAGTCGAGGCCTATCTAGATGATTTAGCATCATGCTCTCGCAAGCGAAAGGATCATCCCACACACCTTAGACTAATCTTCGAACGCTATCGCTACTTTAGGATTCACTTGAATCCAAACAAGTGCAGCTTCTGCATAACGCCAGGACGTTTGTTAGGTTTCATCGTATCAACAACATGGATCATCCAGTGGGGAAAAATCACATAATACCTCATCCTTGAAGGGTTGGATGCCATATGCAAATCGACACTATTGGCTGACACGAAGATCTCATCCTTGCCGAAGCCACCCGATGTTGTATGGCTTCGGGTGTGGTGTTGTCGAAAATCCCAACTATTTGACGACCTCTACTGAGATGAGGTTTTTTTGGCTTCCGCTGTCAACAATAAAATGCAGCGGGGTCCCCTTCACCCACATCTGTGAATAAAAAAGGTGCTCCCCTTATTCAGGATCTATTGGTTCTTCTGGTTGAATTGCTGCGGGCATGACAATAGCAGTGGGGTCTGCGTCAATGATCTGTCCTTTACCAGTGTTTTCAGAATCAGATTCTGAATCAGGGTTCGACTCCTTGTCTTTGATCTTGACCACCAATGACTGTTTTGAGCGACATTCATCGATGTTGTGCCAGGGGATTTTGTGGAAATCACACCATTTTCTGGTGTCCTTCTTTGTCTTCTCGTGACCCTTCTTTTCCTGTGTCTTGGACTGGTTTTCGGGAGACTGTTTGTTAGGGCCGTCTTTGTCATACTTTGGTTGTTGAGGATTTGCAGATCTGAATTTCCGTTTGTTCTGGTGCTTAAATTTCTGCTCAATTTTAACAACATATCGATAAGCAACACCGAGTGATGAGATGTCCAGAAAATCCATTTCAGTCTGGATGTACCTATGTAGAGCCCCATGGTATTTCAGAACCAAATGTCGCTCAGAGTCTTTGAAACCCCTCTTGGTGTGCAAGGTATGGAAGGTATTGGTGAACTCCGAATCTTCTTGGCCCCTCTCTTTCTGCAGTGTGGTCCATGTCATGTACTGGTCCTCATAGTTTCCAACAGGGTAATACTATTCCTTTACCGCATCCACAAAAAAATCCCAAGTGGGATCGACCCCATATATTCCAGACTCCTCTGTGGAACTTTTCTCCCAGTAAGTTTCCCACCAATGTTTGACATGAGGGAGAGATTTAAGGAGTGCGAAGGTGATCTTTTCTTTTTCGAAAAAATTGTGAACAAAGAAATAACCTTCTAGCAGAGTTAACCATTTTTCTAGGGCTTCTGCATCTATCTATCCTTCAAATACAGGAATATAAAAATTAACTTGTACCTTGAAAGGTGAGGTGCCTCCAAAGTGGTGTCTTGATGAAGATGCAGTTGCTGTTATCGGCAGGTGTTGAAGTATGTGGGAAAACTTCTGCATCATTTCATCCCTTTGTCGTGTGACAACTTGCTTAAGCAATAGATTGATAGGATTGTTTGCTTCAAAGTTTTTCTTTTCTTCCACCATTTAGGGTTTCTTGGGTGTGCAAGAGCTATTTTCTTCAAGAGAGACAAGATCGAGACCCAACTTGCTATACTCGGACCTCATCGGGGACATGCAATGAAAAAATGATCAAGAGCAGCCTACTCTGATACCACTGATCCAGATTATTTTCGGCATGAAATGTGAGAAGAGATATAATAAAGAAATGCACAGAGATATCACAGATATTCTATAAGATAACATAAATGCATCAGAGATGCAACCATAAACACATATATACAGTGTTATCATCCTATAAGTTATAGGATCAACTGGCGACTGAGATATTATCTGTCTCTAGTGTTTTTGTTGACAAATGATTTTTCATTCTGCAAATAATTTGGAAAACGAAAAGAAAAAAGAAAGAAAAAGAAAAGAAGAAAGAGGGCATAAAAAGAATTTCAATAAAATCCCCATGCAATAATAGTAACTTGGTCCATACCTTTCAAGCATGGCCAAGTTCTTTTTAAATTGATGTTGATAGGGTAGTGAATGAATTTGGCTAAACAGTTTAATCTTAGCCAAAGTGTCTAGGTTAGATTAGTGAATAAATCTGGCCACTCGGTCTAATCCTGGTCAGATAGCCCCAAGCTAGAGTAAATTCTTAACCCAACAGTCTAATCTGGGTTAATTGTCATAAGAAACTAGGTTAGGAGATATGTTAGCTGCATTGTCGCTTCATTTCAATAAGAACCAGTTTGATGATTTATGGTGCACCATGATTTGGATACTTAAATGTTGCTCGACTAACCCCTTGGTGGTGTAGTCATGAAAAGTTTGGAGAAAACCCATGAAAAAGAATTTATCCAAAGTTTTCTAAGCACATGTTTTGTCTGCGCCCTCACTTATGCTCCGATCAGGTATCAAGGGTCTAGATGATCGCGCCCATATCTACGGTGGATAGATCATTCTGGACCCCCCTAACCATTCTGCTTTTAACTGGGGGGTTCCGGAATCGAGGATAAGACTTGCACGCATCTGGGCGGCTAAGGATCGAGCGCTCAAATCTACGGTCAGCGTTGGATTCTGGACCCCCCCATCCATTCTGCCTTTAATGGAGGGGGGGGGTACGGAATGAGTGATAAACATAGCACATAGATCTGCGGATCAGAAACAAGCGCGCAGATCAACGATCCAAAATGGATTTCGGACCCCCCTGGATGATCTGCTTTTAACCTCGAGGGGGGGTCCGGAATGGAATCTTCCCTCTGGCGGGCCCCTCTTTGTACGTGGCATCATTTTAATGGACCTGAGTTCCATCATAGACTGCTGTATGACTTACCATCATCACCTCTAGACGTCATCTCCCACCTTTCCCTAAATGGTCATGTCCGATAAATGTTGTCAGTCCTTTCCCCCATTCGCTCATGGAAAGCCCCTTACTATGAATTTTACCTCCAATCGATAGCCGCCACATCACCCATCCATATCCCTCAGTCACCGTCACCCGCCATCTCACCCTCAAATGATCCATTGGCCATTTATTACTGGATAACCTATCTGTTATCCTGCTGACCTGTCTCCCGCGCCCAACCGACCCCAGTTTAATTAAAACTACCGTTACTCCCCTTACTTTCGCTATTCACCCATCACACCAGAGAAATTCACCACTTACTCCTTCGTTACATTCCATTTCCCTCATCCAAAGTCAGTCGCCCCCACTAACATTGTGTTTTATTGCAGGTACTCTTGCAGAAATGGCACCAAAGTCCAAACAAGCAGAAGGAGAGGAGAATTTGTTTCTCCCACCTCCTGTCGACCTGGACAAGATCCCACTGGTCGACAAAGACTGATTATACGCAGATAGAAAATGAAATTTTAATTTTGCAGGCCTCCAGTCGTGGCTCAGGGAAGTTTTCCCAGACCAGAGCGATGAAATTGGACTCTGGGAGTCCAATTTACCCCTATACCTCTTCCCTTAGATCCACCATTTTCCCGAGTTTGATCTCAAGTGTCAAGCCCACTATATTCCTGAACAAAGAGTCGTCATATCCTCATCTTGAGAAATCCTATTCCTCATCACACCCAAATCCATAGACCAGATGATGCAAATCCCTCGAGCCAACTCTGCGTCTCCCTTCAACCTGGAAATTCTTACAAAATTATACCAGAAAATGACTTTCCCCCAACGAGCTCAAATATTCGAGCTCTTCTTTCCCCCATCCACTCAATTTCCCTCCACAAATCCTCCTTACCTGTCTTCCATGTTCTCGACCAAAGGGAACCAAGTCATCTCATCCCTTTGTGATTTGTTAGGATACTATTCTGATCAGTGGGTAGATGAACCCATTCTGGGTTTTCTATCCATCTTCTCTACCGACGAACAGCCCACCACCCAATTTATTTTCAGCACATTCTTGGCAGACAATATTCACGAACAGTTCATTAATTTTGGCACGGAAGGCATGTTCAGATACTCATCGGTACTAGCATACTTGTTCGTCTTCTTCCAGGAGGATAAATTTGGCTTTTCCATGCAGAAGATGGATGGAGATGGTAAACCTTAGGCAGTCACAACGTTGAACTCCTTGCTAAAGCACAACTCCACTGATTTCAATTTCAAGGAGTTCATCGACCAATTCTACCACCTTGTGGTAAGTATGCTAGGCGGCAGGCCTGAGCCTCGGATAAACGATGAAGTGCAGAGGATCCTGCATCTCTCTGACAACACAAAGACCGGGGATTGGTACTTGTATCAAAATTATACTGAGATCAGAGTATACAAGTGCGAGTTGGCACCACATAAGCTGCCCAAGTACCTGACTGTCAGAATTTTTGCGTTGGAATATATAAGGCAGATTATAAATTCAGATGATATCCATTTTGTATCATTGAATAAAAAGCAGCAGCTTAGAATCAAGGGGCAGATTGGCTCATTCATCTGCAACAATCGTGGCGCTGGGGAAGAAGCAGACAGGATGTTGAGAGAAATGAAGTTCTTCATGAGCTTCCCATGGCATTATGATCCATGTGGGATCATCTCAGAGATGAGGGTGAAGAACAAAAACATCCCTTATGTTCATGTGTCCAAGCCCGAAGTTGAGAAGCTCGCAAATCAGACAGCTTGGGAGCCTAACACATTGATCGAAGTATATTAGCAGGATCCCATGGCCACTGTGTCACAAACGACCACTCCAAAGGTCCCTAAAGAGAAGAGGCCAAGGCAGGATTTATCTCTACCTGTCACTGAGGTATCTTCCGAGGAATTCCAGCTGCATACCAAGAGGCCTAAGACTATTGCAGCTCCTGGCCCGACTGGGGAAAAAGAAGCCCCGTCTATTGCAGTGACCACAGTTGGAATTCCACCCTTCGGTTCGAGCCTCCATAAGGTCATCACCCCAGCATTGCCAAAGAAATCCACAGACTCCCCATTGAACACTCAACCAGGCAAGACTGGGCCCAAGCTGAGCATTTTTGAAAAGTATGAGCTGATAAAGAAAAGGAACCAGACCCTGACCAGCAGTACTTGCGCCCAATTCTGGAAGCAGACATCGACTGCGCAACATAGGTTGCTGTCAGCATTCGATACTAAGAAGGGAAGAATGCATATTGCATTCCTCCAGGCACAGGTTCCAGACCCCAAGGTGATCACTGACTATAAAAGGGCCACCTTCAAATTCCAGACGAAAGACGTGCATCCGGCCGATCAAATGGATCTGCACAAGCAAACGGGGGAAATGGTTTTCTATACGTTGGCGCATGCTTCCACTTCTGCATCCAAATTGCAGGTGTCCCTGAACAATGTTCAAACACAATTGAAGCTAGAGAAGATATCGCCCTTTGCCAAGGACAACAGAATCAAGACTCTGGAGGAGTTGGTCCTCAAGATCGGTTACGATCCCTCAAACATGAAAGAAGCTGAGGAAATGATAAAGAAGAAGAATGCTGACATTTCCTCCTTGAGGAAACAACTGAATCTCCTACCCACAGAGGATTCACAGGCGAAGGAGATAGCAGAGAAAGAAGGAGAGAAGGATGAAATGCTCAAGCTGCTCATGGAGAAGAATGCACAACTTAAGGAGATGGAAGCTGAGATGGAGAAGCTGCTAAAAGAGAAAGAGAAACTGAAGCCAATGGAAGTCATTCCATTGAGTTCTATTCCAATTTCAGGAGTGAGCACGGCATCAGTGACAATAGTCCCATCAGTGACTCCATTGACATCCCAGGAGAAGACAACCGATCTGGCTAAGTCCATGGAAAATATGAACCTGCAGGAAATAAAGATCAGTAGGCTGAAAAAGGAGATTGAGAACCTTGAGGAACTCAAATATTCCTTTTAGACCAGCCTCTCCAAGGAAAAGTAGGTGACAAAGCAGCTCAAGCAGGAGCTACAGGAGCTCCGGAAGCAAACAGTGGTAGGAAAGGCTTTGGTTGAGGTTAAAGAGAGTGTATGGACAGACATCACTAAGTCCATGAACGAGATATGGCCCATGATCCAGATCATGTTTGAGTAGAATGAATTGGTCCAGAGGAGCAAATAGGCCATTGAGAAGATCAGAGTAGGATTGGGAGACATGCCAACACAGGCAAATGAGATCATCAAGTTCCTGAATTCTAAGACCAGGGAAGAGCTGGAGGAGTTGAAAATTGAAGACAGAACAAAGACCATCCTTGAGGTTAAAAGAGTCTTGACCAAGAGGGGATTAATGCTTCAGCTGGAAGAAAAGGTTCAAGCCATGGACCTAGGGGTACAAAGATTCTTTAGTAAGATTGAAGCTCTCCAGAAGAAAGGTCTTCCTGGTCTGAAGGTAATCAATGATAAATTGATGAGTCTCCCAGATTACAAGAAGAGATTGGATGATGTGTCTAAGGACAGTTCAAAGTTTGCAGGGATTCAAGGGAGCATCACCGGCAAGGGATTTCTAGATGCCCTTCAGTGGGACATCAACATCCAACATGAGATTCAATACATTTTCCTCACCAAGCCTACATTTCCCAAGTACACAGAAATGGAGGAAGTGTATTGAAGGCTACTCAAATTCAACGTGCCCAGTCATATTCGATGGGAGGAACTTTGTGATCTAATCGATTAGCAGATGAGCTGTCCCAATCCAGTCATTTGTCCAGTTAGATGAGGTCATGCAGAGGCTTCAACAACGGTCTACCAAGAAATCAACGTGCAGTTACACCATGTCATTATGCAGTTCCTAGATTTAGGAAATTTGTTAAATTAGTTAGGCTAAAAATAGATTTAGCACGTCCTGGTCATTTATGACAGGAACGTTTGTAATTTGAGTTATAAATACTTCACCTTTCGAAGTATTGAGGGTTGTTGATCTTCACACCCTGACGCTATTAGACTGTAATATTTTTGAAGAGATCTTCCATTAATAAAAAGGAGGCACTTTACAGGATTCCTGCGTGTATTCACTGGTGATGTTTTCTCTCTAAGTTGAATGCTATTCTTTCTTTGTTATCATATTGTTTTCTGAAATCTAATCTTTAAGAGTAACGAAAGTTGCAGGATTTATCTCGTATACCCTATTTCTCACTCGAAAGATTTTAGTGTTTTATCTTCTGGTGTCTTCAATAAAGAAATTCTTAATTGCTTCTTTGTTGAAATCATCTTTGTCATCTTTTCTTCTTTTCATCATCTATGCTATTCAAGGATCCAGTGATTATATTATCTCGCCCTGTAAAAGTTTTCCTTTGCGTTTCTGGTTCGGATTTCACCCTTATTTAAAACATAGAACCCATAGCCCAATGGATGTGTAGATTGTCTCAACCAAATTCAAAAAACACTTTGACTGCAAAACCGACCTATTTCTTTACCTAGCCTAATATTTAAAATTGGAAACATAGCTAAATCATATAGAGAGATCCCTCTCTGAAGTTGGAAAGGCTAGATCCCAGCTTCAAAAGTGGTTGGATAAAGTTACATTAGTAGATTTCTTCTGCTGTCAACCTCTAGGAAATTTACCAAGTGCTAACATAGTGGCGACTCCACTCGGGAAATTACTAAAAATTTATAATTTCACATTTTCTTTTCCCTAAAAAGAAAGTTTGTTCCTGGAATATTGCAAATTCGAGAAGAAAGTAATGTTTATAGGTTGATTAAAATTTGTTCATATTATTTTCGGACTCATAAAACTAAAAATTAGATATATAAAAAATCAAAAGAAATCTGGCTCCCAAGAAAGTTTATACTCGATCTCATCCAGACCCAGAACCTGCGATAGTGACAGATAACCCAGAATAGTTACTCAGGAAAAAGACCATAGCTAAAAGCTTAGTGAGTCATACTCCCTTGCATAAGTCCTTTTCCTTTTAAGGGGAACCTGTTACCTTTCAAAACCCTGACTTTGACACCTTTTCCCAACAAAGACTGGTTAGAACACGGTCTGATAGTTTTTTGACTGGAATCATTTTCAACCCAACCGTTTTGCAACTCCAAACCCCTGAAGTTCTGTCTCCCATTGCTAAACCGCAAACCACTCTCTCAGCACTATCCAGTCCCTCCTCGTCCTCGTCTTCAGTCACTACCTCACCAATCATCCAGTCTGTTATCCCACCTCCTCCACACATCATGGCAGCTCGATATGCTCCCTTGGTGTTTGTTGCGCCTCTTCATGCCATGCCCCAAGACTATCAAATGAGACTTCCACAGTTCGATGCTACAGGAAATTTGAGCGCACAACAACACGTAGATAAAATGAATGATTACTATGATCTGCATGAAGTTGATGAGGCTGATGTTCAAATGAGATTGTTTTCTCAAAGTTTGACATGTGACGTTAAAAAATGGTACAAAGGGTTGCGTGCCGCCTCAGTCCTTGACCTTACCGCATTCCAAAGAAGTTTTCTAGACAGATGGGAGGTAAATAAAAACCCTCTGCAAATTTTTTCAGAATACGAAAATATCAGAAGAAATCAAGGTGAGACAGTGCAAGATTACTGCACTCGTTTCAATAACCTATACAATGCAATCCCAGCTGAAATCAAACCTCCGCAGGGTTTGGCATTGATAAAATTCCCTGATGGTTTTGACGCTGACATGTCATACCAACTAAGGGAAAGAAATTCTACCACCTTGGAAGACATGCAGAAAAGTGCTATAAGTGTGGAGGCCAATTTTTTGGCAAAAAGGGCACGTCAGAGGTCAGAGAGGAGAGTCACAATTAAAGAAGAACCTTCCACATCAACCTCATATTCCAAATTGGATTCTTTGGCCAGAGCAATGGAAAGAATGATGGAAAGACTTACTGTGTCTGATAGAAATCCTTCGAGAGAAAATCCACCAGCTCCTCAGGTTCGAAACCCTAACTTTAGGATAAACCCTCCTCAAATCAGATAGAGAGATCCTAGGGATCAAAGAGAGCAGAGAGGTCCAGATCAACAGATCAGACCTCCCCTACAAGAAAATTATGCTGACGAAGGGGAGGAAGTAATCGAAGAACTGGAGGATACTCACATAAATCTCATGGGAATTCATGATAACGAAGCTATTTTCCTTACCCAAGAAGAGACATAACTTTTTCTTCTCAATCAAACAAAAGTAAGTGAAGAAGCTGAAGATGCAGAACAACATGCATTTGAAAATGCCATTTTGGAGGTACACCGACAATATAATCTGTGGAGTAAAAATACAGAAGGGAGTTCCCCCAAAAAGACGATTGAAGCAAAGAAGGTAGTTGAAACCAAGAAGGCCTCTGAGCCATCTGCCGAGAAGATTCCTGAGAAGAGTACTGCCGAAGTTCCTGTGAAGAAAAACCTTACTATTCTGAAAAGATCATCACAGCCCGAGGTTTCACCTACTACTCCACCCAGTACTTCTGGCTAGAAGAATGTGGCGGACAAACCAGAATTGATGAGCCAAAGCAAAGCTCCTACACCATTCATCCTTGAGGGGGAATTAACCAAAGTAAAAATTCCCATCCCACTTTCAGAGTTGATGAACAAAGACGTTTATCATTCACAGGTGATTAAAGCATTGACCATTGAACCTGACATAGGCACGAAGGCCTTAACCATTGGATCAACGAATCATTCAGATACCATGAACCTTACAGATGATCAACCCGAACTTTTGCTCGGACCTGAAGTAGATGGTCGAGATGATACTGGTGAGGTCGCTCCTTTTTACATCAGTCTAAACATACATGACCTGATATTGCATAATGCTATGCTGGATTCGGGTGCTTCCCACAATCAGATTCCTAAAGAAGTAATGGAGAAACTGGGACTTGAGGTCACCAGACCTTACAAGGATTTACACTCATTCGACTCCAATAAAGTTAGATGTATTGGTTTGATCAAGGACCTATGCATCACCTTGGTTTAGATTCCTGCGAAGAGCATGGCAATGGATGTGGTAGTTCCAGACATCCCGCCAAAGTATGGAATGTTGCTATCCCGGTCTTGGGGGGCTAAGTTGAGAGGAACCCTGTAGCTAGATATGTCTTACGCCACTATTCCAGTTTTTGGGCAACAAAGAAGGCTATACAGAGAAACATTGATGAAGTACATGGTTAGTAGCCAAGAAAAGCCACACAACTATCCTCTTTACTCCGCGCATTCCGATATGGATTCTTTTATCTTGTACAATGATGGTGACATGAGAGAACATGCTTCTTAGCTGGCAGAAGATACATCTAGCCAGGACGAAGGCCAAGAAATCATTGAGGTAGAAAGAATGAAAAACATGATAACTGAAGAATTGTCGGCAGACTTCTGGAGCATGGATTTTGATGGAGCAGTGAGAAAAGAAGGAGCTGGAGCAGGAGTTTGGCTGCATAATCATAGAAATAGGTATTCAGAAAACCATTCTTACAAATTAAATTTCCAATGCACTAACAATATTTCCGAGTATGAAGCCTTGATGCTCGGTCTGAAGCTTTTGAAAAGAGTTGGTACTAAACAGATTATGGTAAGAGGTGATTCTGAGTTGATAATCAAGCAGATCAAAGGTGAGTATGCTGCGAAACACCCACGTCTTAGAGCTTATAGGAATGTTGTTCTTGATGCCCTTAGATGTTTCACTGAAGTTGACTTGCAGGTAATGCCGAGGGGACAAAACATTTTGGTGGACATATTGGCTACGTCAGCAACCACGTGTAAGATTCCTTTCAACTCGACTAGCCCATACACGGTGGAGGTAAAATGCAAACCAACCGTTCCCGACAATATCAGTTACTGGCAAGTGTGTGGTAATGATGATCAAATCGAGGACTTTCTGCAGTGTAAAAAAGATTTTGAATGTACAAATATAGATTTAGATAACGAAGATGAAAATGTAAATAGATCAGAGTTTGAAATTGATAGTGTAAATAGCGTAGATTCAGGAGAATTAGGCGATGATGAGATGGAGGCCGATGTTTTACATTTGAAAAGCAATGTTTTTCCTAGGGGTCTAGTTCCTTTAGAGGACTTGTTTGATTTTAACGACGTAGCCAAAAAACCGAAAATTGAAGCACATGGATAAGAGGTAGAAGATTGTAATATAGGGACTGAAGAGAAACCCAGGATAGTCAAACTATCTAAATCATTACCCCCAGAGAAAAAACTCAAATACATTGAGTTGTTCAAAGAATATTCGGATGTCTTTGCCTGGGGTTATGAGGATTTGAAAGCTTATGATACCAACATCATACAACACAGGATTCCAATAAAAGAAGACCAAAAAATGTTTAGGCAGAAACTTAGGAGGATAAATCCCAAGTTGCTCCCTCTGATAGAAAAGGAAATCAAAAAAATGTACGATGCCAAAATCATAGTACCGTTGTGTTTTTCCAAATGGGTCTCTAATTTGGTCCCTACACGTAAGAAATCTAGGGAAATCAGACTGTGCATTGATTTCCGAAATCTGAATAAGGTCTCCCTGAAGGACAATTACCCCTTTCCCAAAATGGACCACATCCTACAAAGGGTGGTCGGATCCAGTCGAATATCTTTGCTAGACGGTTTCTTGGGTTACAATCAGGTCCTAGTTCACCCGGATGACCAAGACAAAACCGTGTTCACCACACCTTGGGGCACTTTCATGTATGTGAAAATGCCTTTTGGTTTGATGAACGCTGGAGCCACATTCCAGAGAGAGATGGACATCGCCTTCGTGGAAGAATTGGGTAAGTTTATTGTCGTCTATTTAGATGATTTAACTATGTTTTCCAGATCTGACGATGAACACCTGCGACACCTCAGACGAGTCTTCGAGAAATGTAGAAGGTTTGGGATTTCTTTAAATCCTAAGAAAATCCTTTTCAGACTAGAGGAAGGAAAACTGCTAGGGAACATCATCTCCAAGGACGGAATCAAAATTGACCCCAACAGAATCGAGGCCATACAAAAATTAGAACACCCAAGAAACCTTAAATAAATACAGTCTTTTATCGGGAGAATAAAATTTCTACGAAGATTCATTCCCAATCTGGCCGAACTCCTTAGAAACATCACAAATATGCTGAAAAAGGATGTGAAAATCAAATGGGAATTTGAGTCCAGACAGTCTTTCGAACAAGTCAAACGAGCACTCACAGAGGCCCCTGTCTTAATCAATCCTAATTTTACCAAAGATTTCTATCTTTTTTCTTTCACTTTCGAACATACTATAGCAGCGGTATTACTACAAAAGAACAGTGAAGGGTATGAACAGCCCATAGCTTTCTTTAGTAAAGAGTTAAGAGACGCTGCTTTGAATTACAAGATTATGGAGAAACAATCTTTTGCCTTGGTGAAATCTATAAAAGATTTTAGGGTCTACATTCTCCACTCTCATACCATTGCATATGTTCCGAATGCGGTAGTAAAATACATTTTGACACAGGACAATCTGGATGGAAGGAGGGGAAAATGGATTGCTGTCATTTTAGAATACGACATAGAGATTAAGCCTACAAAACTGATCAAGGGTCAAGGCCTAGCAAAATTAGTGGCTGAATCAAATTTTCATGCTCTTGACATTAAATTTTTAGCTGCAGCAGATGAACAGGGCGAGATGGAGACTCCAAGTGTGAGAGAGGTATTTCTCAACTCTCCATGGTACGCAGACCTTATATTCATTTTGCAAAATTTACAAGCTCCCCCTGGTTTGACTAAGACTAAAGCAAGATTTTTAAAGTTGAAAGCCTTAAAATTCTGTATTCTAGAAGGCAATTTGTATTGGAAAGATCCTGGAGGTATTCTGTTAAATTGTTTATTGAAAGATGAAGCTGACAACGTGTTACAAGAATTTCATGCAGGAGAATGTGGTGGCCATCTGAACTGGAAGGTCACAGCCAACAAAATACTCAGAGCTGGATTCTATTGGCCCACCCTATTCGTCGATGTACATCATAAAGTGACCGCATGTCATCAATGTCAACTGTTTGAAGGCAAAAGGAAATTCCTCCCTCTACCTTTGTTATTGATCTCAGTTGAAGCCCCTTTCCAGCAATGGGGACTGGACTTCATTGGAGAAATACACCCCCCTTCTTCAGGCCAACATAGGTGGATTCTCACTACCACCGATTATTTTACCAAATGGATTGAAGCAGTACCAAGAAGGCAAGACACTAACTCTGTTATTATCAAATTCCTTGAAAATAATATTTTGTCTCGCTTTGGATGTCCTAGAAAGATTATAACTGATAATTCAACTGCTTTTCGGTCGAAGATACTCATAGATTTCTGCAACTAGTATCACATCGGTTTGGGGCATTGCACAGCTTAATACCCTTAGGGGAACGGGCTGGCGGAATCTTCAAACAAAACCTTGGTCAATATCATCAAGAAAACGTTGCAGGAAAACAAGAAGTCGTGGCATAACAAGTTGGTGTTCGCATTATGGGCTAACAGACTGACCACCAAAAGGTCAATCAGTATGTCACAATACCAGCTAGTCTATGGAACAGAGGTAGTTTTCCCCACTTCTTTAGGAGTCCCTGTCATGAAATTACTTCAAGATGTACAAGCCAAGCCAAATGACTCACAGAGAAGGATCAACCAGATAATCCATTTACAACAATCTAGGGAAGAAGTTTTCAACAAGAGTTAGGTAATCCAAGAAAACATCAAGAAGATCTTTGATACACAAACCAAGGAAGATGATTTTGAGCTTGGAGATTTGGTGCTGAGGTGGGACACTAGAAATGAAGACAAGGGAAAGCATGGAAAATTTGACAGTCTATGGAGAGGACCATACATGATCCAAGCTTTCCGGGGAAACAATGCTTTCTTGCTAAACAATGCTGATGGGACAGATCTGCCAGGAGGATCTGTAAATGGTAGAATGCTGAAACATTATGTGCCCCCTCAGTAGAGATTCGAGTTTTCACTCTCCATTGTACATACCATTTTTTATTTTTATTTTTCACCTGCATTTTCTGAGTGAAGAACATTAGTCAGTTGGTTGAAGCCCAAAGAGAAGGCCCTAAGTTGCTGACCACAATTCTTTCAATTTGTGATAATAAAGTCAATCAATCAACGAAGGCTACTAGGAAGAAGTTTTTAGAATGGCAGGAACCAGGATTCTTGGCACTTCACAGGGCAAGTACCATCCCCAGGTGGAGCCACTATTATCATCCTATAAGTTATAGGATCAACTGGTGACTGATATATTATCTGTCTCTAGTGCTTTTGTTGACAAATGATTTTTCATTCTGCAAATAATTTGGAAAAAGAAAAGAAAAAAGAAAGAAAAAGAAAAGAAAAAAGAGGGCATAAAAAGAATTTCAATAAAATCCCCATGCAATAATAGTAACTTGGTCCATACCTTTCAAGCATGGCCAAGTTATTTTTAAATTGATGTTGATAGGGTAGTGAATGAATTTGGCTAAACAGTTTAATCTTAGACAAAGTGTCTAGGTTAGATTAGTGAATAAATCTGGCCACTCTGTCTAATCCTGGTCAGATAGCCCCAAGGTAGAGTAAATTCTTAACCCAACAGTCTAATCTGGGTTAACTGTCATAGGAAACTAGGTTAGGAGATAGGTTAGTTGCATTGTCGCTTCATTTCAATAAGAACCAGTTTTATGATTTATGGTGCACCATGATTTGGATACTTAAATGTTGCTCGACTAACCACTTGGTGGTGTAGTCATGAAAAGTTTGGAGAAAACCCATGAAAAATAATTTATCCAAAGTTTTCTAAGTGCATGTTTTGTCCGCGCCCTCACTTATGCTCCAATCAGGTATCAAGGGTGCATATGATCGCGCCCAAATCTACGTTGGACAGATCATTCTGGACCCCCCTAACCATTATGCTTTTAACTAGGGGGGGGGGGGGTCTGGAATCGAGGATAAGACTCGCGCGCATCTGGGCGGCTCAGGTTCAAGCGCTCAAATCTACGGTCAGCGTTGGATTCCAGACCCCCCCATCCATTCTGCCTTTAATGGAGGGGGCGGGTCTGGAATGAGTGATAAACAGAGGGCATAGATCTGCGTCTCAGAAACAGGCACGCAGATCAATGACCCAAAATGGATTTTGGACCCCCACGGATGATCTTCTTTTAACCTAGGGGGGGGGTCCGGAATGGAATCTTCCCTCTGGCAGGTCCCTCTTTGTACGTGGCATCATTTTAATGGTCCTGAGTTCCATCATCGCCTGCTGTCTGACTTACCATCGTCACCTCTGGACGTCATCTCCCACCTTTCCCGAAATGGTTATGTCCCATAAACGCTGTCAGTCCTTCCCCCCATTCGCTCATGGAAAGCCCCTTACTATGACTTTTACCTCCAATCGATAGCCTCCACGTCACCTGTCCGTATCCCTCAATCACCGTCACCCGCCAGCTCACCCTCAAATGATCCGTTGGCCATTTATTACTGGATAACCTATCCGTTATCCAGCTGACCTGTCTCCCGCGCCCAACTGACCCCAGTTTAATTAAAACTACCATTACTCCCCTTACTTTCGCTATTCACCCATCGCACTAGAGAAATTCACCACTTACTCCTCCGTTACATTCTGTTGCCCTCATCCATAGTCAGTCACCCCCACTAACGTTGTGCTTTACTGCAGGTACTGTTGCAGAAATGGCGCCAAAGTCCAAACAAGCAGAAGGAGAGGAGAATCTGTTTCTCCCGCCTCCTGTCGACCTAGATAGGATCCCACTGGTCGACAAAGACCGATTAATCGCAGATACAAAATGCGATTTTGATTTCTCAGACCTCCAGTCATGGCTCAGGGAAGTTTTCCTGGACCAGAGAAATGAAATTGGACTCTGGGAGTCCAATTTACCCCTATACCTCTTCCCTCAGATCCACCGTTTTCCTGAGTTTTCTCTCAAGTGTCAAGCCCACTATATTCTCGAACAAAGAGCCGTCATATCCTCGTCTGGAGAAATACTATTCCTCATCACGCCTGAATCCATAGACCAGATGATGCAAATCCCCCGAGCCGACTCTGCATCTCCCTTCAACCTGGAAATTCTTATAGAATTATACTAGAAAATGACTTTCCCCCAATGAGCTCAAATATTCAAGCTCTTCCTTCCCCCATGTTCTCAATTTCCCTCCAAAAATCGTCCTTACCCATCTTCCATGTTCTCGACCAAAGGGAACCAAGTCATCTCATCCCTTTGTGCTTTGTTAGGATACTATTCTGATCAGTGGGTAGATGAACCCATTCTGGGTTTTCTATCCATCTTCTCTACCGACGAAAAGCCCACCACCCAGTTTGTTTTCAGCACATTCTTGGCAGACAATATTCACGAACAGTTCATGAATTTTGGCACGGAAGGCATGTTCAGATACTCATGGGTACTAGAATACTTGTTCGTCTTCTTCCAGGCGGATAAATTTGGCTTTTCCATGCAGAAGATGGATGGAGATGGTAAACCTCAGGCAGTCATAGCGTGGACCTCCTTGCTAAAGCACAACTCCACTGATTTCAATTTCAAGGAGTTCATCGACGAATTCTACCACCCTATGGTAAGTATGCTAGGCGGTAGGCCCAAGCCTCGGATAAACGATGAAGTGCAGAGGATCTTGCATCTCTCTGACAACACAAAGATCGAGGATTGGTACTTGTATCAAAATTATACTGAGATCAGAGTATACAGGTGTGAGTTGGCACTGCATAAGCTGCCCAAGTACCTGCCTGTCAGAATTTTCGCGTTGGAATATATAAGGCAGATTATAAATTCAGATGATATCCATTTTGTATCATTGAAGAAAAAACAGCAGCTTAGAATCAAGGGGCAGATTGGCTCCTTCATCTGCAACAATCGTGGCGCTGGGGAAGAAGCAGACAGGATGTTGAGAGAAATGAAGTTCTTCATGAGATTCCCATGGAATTATGATCCATGTGGGATCATCTCAGAGATGAGGGTGAAGAAAAAAAACATCCCTTATGTTCATGTGTCCAAGCCCGAAGTTGAGAAGTTCGCAAATCAGACAGCTTGGGAGCCTAACACATTGATCGAAGTAGAACAACAGGATCCCCCAGCCATTGTGTCACAAACGACCACTCCACAGGTCCCTAAAGAGAAGAGGCCAAGGCAGGATTTATCTCCGCCTGTCACTGAGGTATCTTCTGAGGAATTCTAGCTGCATACCAAGAGGCCTAAGACTGTTGCAGCTCCTGGCCCGACCAGGGAAAAAGAAGCCCCGTCTACTACAGTGACCACAGTTGGCATTCCACCCTTCGGTTCGAGCCTCCATAAGGTCTGTTGGGTATGTGTTATATTCTTTGAATGTGTGTGTGTGTGGGTGCGTCAGATACGACAACTGCGTCTGACGATCCGCGTGGGCGGTTTTTTCTATTTTTAGCTGATTTGTAAATTAATCCCGGATTAAGGGATTAGGGTTTTGGTATCTACGGAATACCTAAAAACATTGTATATATTGTATGGCGAATGGTGAAATTCGATATAATGAAAATAAGAAAGGTTTTCCCAGTTGAGGGTTTCCGGTAAAAATCTTTGTGTAATCTGTGTATGAGCCATTGATTAATTTCTGTATTGCTTAAAAATATATATGCATTTCTTTACTTCGCAGGTTTAAAACTTACATGTGGTATCATAGCACGTTTTTGGCTTCAGAGGGACGCCTTTGTTGCTGAGGGTTTGGCTCGGTCTTAATAGATCAAGTTTATCTTGGGTCTGTGATAAACCTGGGTTCAGTGGGAGCTTTTGCAGAGGAGATTCGAGTAAAGTAAGAGGAATGGCGAGCTCATCTAGAATCGAGATAGAGAAGTT
>ML820928.1:125605-156010 GCA_009831015.1 Picea engelmannii
TCCCGGATTAAGGGATTAGGGTTTTGGTATCTACGGAATACCTAAAAACATTGTATATATTGTATGGCGAATGGTGAAATTCAATATAATGAAAATAAGAAAGGTTTTCCCGGTTGAGGGTTTCCGGTAAAAATCTCTATGTAATCTGTGTATGAGCCATTGATTAATTTTTGTATTGCTTAAAAATCTATATGCATTTCTTTACTTCACAGGTTTAAAACTTACAAGTTCATCACCCCAGCATTTCCGAAGAAATCCATAGACTCCCCATTGAACACTCAGCCAGGTAAGACTGGGCCCAAGCTGAGCATTTTTGAAAAGTATGAGCTGATAAAGAAAAGGAACCATACCCTGACCAGTAGTACTTGCGCCCAATTCTGGGAGCAGACATCGATTGCGCAACATAGGCTACTGTCAGCATTCCACACCGAGAAGGGAAAAATTCATATGGCATTCCTCCAGGCATAGGTTCCAGACCCCAAAGTGATCACTGACTATAAAAGGGCCACCTTTGAATTCCAGACGAAGGACGTGCATCCGGATGATCAAATGGATCTGCACAAGTAGATGGGGGAAATGGTTTTCTATACGTTGGGGCATGCTTCCAATTCTACGTCCAAATTGCAGGTGTCCCTGAACAATGTTCAAACACAATTGAAGCTGGAGAAGATATCGTCCTTTGCCAAGGACAACAGAATCAAGACTCTGGAGGAGTTGGTCCTCAAGATCGGTTACGATCCCTCAAATGTGAAAGCAGCTGAGGAAATGATAAAGAAGAAGAATGCTGACATTGCCTCCTTGAGGAAACAACTGAAGCTCTTTCCCACAGAGGATTCATAGGCGAAGGAGATAGCAAAGAAAGAAGGAGAGAAGGATGAAATGCTCAAGCTGCTCATGGAGCAGAACACACAACTTAAGGAGATGGAAGCTGAGATGGAGAAGCTGCTAAAAGAGAAAGAGAAACTGAAGCCAATGGAATTCATTCCATTGAGTGCTATTTCAATTTCAGGAGTGAGCACGGCATCAGTGAAAACAGTCCCATCAGCGAATCCATTGACATCCCAGGAGAAGACAGTCGATCTGGCTAAGTCCATGGAAAAGATGAACCTGCAGGAAACATAGATCAGTAGGCTGAAAAAGGAGATTGAGAACCTTCAGGAACTCAAATCTTCCTTTCATATCAGCCTCTCCAAGGAAAAGCAGGTGACAGAGAAGCTCAAGCAGGAGCTATAGCATCTCCGGAAGCAAACAATGGCAGGAAAAACTTTGGCTGAGGTTAAAGAGAGTGTATGGATAGACATCACTAAGTCCATGAACGAGATATGGCCCATGATCCAGATCATGTTTCAGAAGAATGAATTGGTCCAGAGGAGAAAACAGGCCATTGAGAAGATCAGAGTAGAATTGGGAGACATGCCAACATACGCAAACGAGATCATCAAGTTCCTCAATTCTAAGACTAGGGAAGAACTGGAGGAGCTGAAAATTGAAGACAAAACAGAGACCATCCTTGAGGTTAAAAGAGTCTTGACCAAGAGAGGATTAATGCTTCAGCTGGAAGAAAATGTTCAGGCCATGGACCTAGGGGTACAAATATTCTTTAGTAAGATTGAAGCTCTCCAGAAGAAAGGTCTTCTTGGTCTGAAGGTAATCATTGATAAATTGATGACTCTCCCAGATTACAAGAAGAGATTGGATGATATGTCTAAGGACAGTTTGAATTTTGCAGGGATTCAAGGGAGCATCACCAGCAAGGCATTTCTAGATGCCCTTCAGTGGGACATCAGCATCCAACACGAGATTCGATACATTTTCCTCACCAAACCTACATTTTCCAAGTACACGGAAATGGACGAAGTGTATCGAAGGCTACTCAAAGTCAACGTGCCCAGTCACATTCGATGGGAGGAACTCTGTGATCTGATCGAATAGCAGATGAGTTGTCCCAGTCCAGTCATTTTTCCAGTCAGATGAGGTCATTCAGAGGCTTCATAAACGGTCTACCCAGAAATTAGCGTGCAGTTACACCATGTCATCAAGCAGTTCCTAGATTTAGGAAATTTGTTAAATTAGTTAGGCTAAAAATAGATTTAGCACGTCCTAGTCATTTATGACAGGCACGTTTGTAATTTGAGTTATAAATACTTCACCTTTCGAAGTATTGAGGGTTGTTGATCTTCACACCCTAACGCTATTAGACTGTAATATTTTTGAAGAGATCTTCCATTAATAAAAAGGAGGCACTTTACAGGATTCCTGCGTGTATTCACTGGTGATGTTTTCTCTCTAAGTTGAATGTTATTCTCGCTTTGTTATCATATTGTTTTCTGAAATCTAATCTTTAAGAGTAACGAAAGTTGCAGGATTTATCTCGTATACCCTGTTTCTGACTCGAAAGATTTTAGTGTTTTATCTTCTGGTGTCTTCAATAAAGAAATTCTTAACTGCTTCTTTGTTGAAATCATCTTTCTCATCTTTTCTGCTTTTCATCATCTATTCTATTCAAGGATCCAGTGATTATATTATCTCGCCCTGTAAAAGTTTTCCTTTGCGTTTCTGGTTCGGATTTCACCTTTATTTAAAACATAGACCCCATAGCCCAATGGATGTGTAGACTATCTCAACCAAATTCAAAAAACACTTTGACTTCAAAACTGACCTATTTCTTTACCTAGCCTAATATTTAAAATTGGAAACATAGATAAATCATATAGAGAGATCCCTCTCTGAAGTTAGAAAGGCTAGATCCCAGCTTCAAAAGTGTTTGGATAAAGTTACATTAGTAGATTTCTTCTGCTGTCAACCTCTAGGAAATTTACCAAGTGCTAACATACAGTAATACAGGATTTCTATTAATGAAAGAAATGTACAGAGACTGTAAAAATATAGAATGAAAGACATGCTAGAATGGTGGAAGCTGATCTCTGAGAAGAGATGTGACGACTACTCACATTCAAAAGAAGATGATTATAATGAGGCTCTGAAGGCCTTTTTACAATAAAAATGAATTCCAAAAACCCTAGATATCCAAAAAGCTAACCCTAGGAGATGAAGCGTCAAAAGTCATTTGGGCCCTGTTTGGGTAAGTTAGTACATCAACTTCCTGGGGTCGTAACTTTTGTGTACGATTTCTATTTTAGGCATATGATAGCTCGTTGGAAAGGTATCGTCGAGGAGATTCATTGTTGGGGCTCAATCATGATATTGAATATCATTTAGGACCTTGATCTTGAAAAACCTTCATTTAGGCCCTCAAAATGACCCCAGAAGTTAAAACCTGCTAAAAATAGTAAATTGCCAAAATTGCCAGAAAAATATTTTGAGCCAGTCGGAAAAGGTGGGTGGCCACTGATATCCACCTGGATCAGTCCTCCCTCCTTAGGAAGAAATGATATCCATTGCATTGAGTTTTCGGGGGAGAGGGAAAAGCATTTGCTAGATCTGCATCTTGGTGAGCTGTTTGTAAATATGGAGATGCCGCACTGCTTATTTTGTGGAAGTCTGTCATGAACCTGTTTAAGCTAAGGTTGTTCAACAAGTCGAACTACATGAGAGGAAGGTGTGTAGAAGGAATATTTACGCTTTGTTGCAACCTTGTCAACCTACTTCTGTTGGATAGAAGGTGCAGGGGGCGAGGCTGTAGTGGTCACAGTGTCCTTTTGTTCCCCTTTTGAACAGATTGTGAAGAAGCTGAATTTTGCAGTATGAGATACTACCTTGCGACACTTTTTAGGTGGAACAATAGTTGGAACTACGTCTGGTATTCTGTAGAGATGACACCCCAAAGTAACAATGACACTATGGGGGCAAGACTCATAAACATCATGGGATATCCACATATATGGTTAGTCCAAGAGAACATCACAGACATCCAGTGGGGCAACATAACATAATACCTCATCCTTGAAGGGTTGGATGCCATATGACAATCAACATTGTTTGCTGACATGGAGATCTCGTCCTTGCCGAAGCCACCCAATGTTGTATGGTTGCAGGTGTGGTGTTGTCGACAATCCCAACTGTTTGACGACCTCTGCTGACATGAGTCTTTTTTGGCTTCCGCTATCAACAATAAAATGTAGCGGGGTCCCCATCACCTACATCTTTGAATGAAAAAGGTGCTCCCCCTTTTTAGGATCTATTGGTTCTTCTAGTTGAATTTCATGGTCGTGACAATACCAATGGGGTCTATGTCAATGATCTGTCCTTTACCAGTATTTTCAGAATCAGATTCTGAATCACGGTTTGGCTCCTTGTCTTTGACTCGACCACCAATGACTATTTTGAGCGACATTCATCGGTGTTGTGCTAGGGGAGTTTGTGGAAATCACACCATTTTCCAGTGTCCTTCTTTGTCTTCCTGTGACCCTTCTTTTCCTGTGTCTTGGACTAGTTTTCGGGAGACTCTTTGTTAGGGTCATCTATGTCATACTTTGGTTGTTTTGGATTTGCAGTTTTGAATTCTCGTTTGTTCTGGTGCTTAAATTTCTGCTCAATTTTAATAACATATCGATAAGTAACAACGAGTGATTAGATGTCCATAAAATCCATTTCAGTTTGGATGTATCTGTGTAGAGCCCAACGGTATTTCATAACCAAATGTCGCTCAGAGTCTTTTATACCTAGCTTGGTGCATAATATATTGGTGAGCTCCAAAACTTCTTGGCCCCTCTCTTGTCACAGTGTGGTCCATCTCATGTACTGGTCCTCATAGTTTCGAACAAGGTAATGTTGTTCCTTTACCGCATCCACAAAAAAATCCCAAGTGGGATCGGCCCCATATATTCCAGACTCCTTTGTGGAACTTTTCTCCCAGTAAGTTTCCCACCAATGTTTGACATGAGGGAGAGATTTAAGGAGTGCGGAGGTGATCTTTTCTTTTTCCGAAAAATTGTGAATAGAGAAATAACCTTCTAGCAAAGTTAACCATTTTTCTAGGGATTTTGCATCTATTTGTCCTTCAAATACAGGAATATGAAAATTAACTTGTACCTTGAAAGGAAATGTCCCTCTAAAGTGGCCTCTTGATGAATATGCAGTTGCTTTTATCGACAGGTGTTGAAGGATGTGGGAAAAATTCTCCATCATTTCGTCCCTTTGTCATGTGAGAGCTTGCTCAAGCAACAGATTGATAGGATCGTCTGCTCCATCGTTTTTCTTTTCTTCCACCATTGAGGGTTTCTTGGGTGTGTGAGAGTGATTGTCTTCAAGAGAGACAAGCTCGAGACCCAACTTGCATACTTGGACCTCATCAGGGACATGCATTGAAAAAACGATAAAGAGCAACCTACTCTCATACCACTGATCCAGATTATTTTCGACACGAAATGCGAGTGGAGATATAATAAATAAATGCATAGAGATATCACAGATATTCAATAAGATAAGATAAATGTATCAGAGATGCAACCATAAATAGAGATATACAGTAATACATGATTTCTATTAATGAAAGAAATGTACAGAGACTGTAAAAATACAGAGTGAAAGACTCACTAGAATGGTGGCAACTGATCTTTGAGAAGAGATGTGACGGCTACTCGCATTCGCAAGAAGATGATTTTAATGAGGATATAAAGGACTTTTTACAATAAAAAGGAATGCCAAAAACCATAGACATCCAAAAACCTAACCCTAGGAAATGAAGCGCCAAAAGTCGTGTGGGTCTCGTTTGGTTAAGTTAGTACATCAACTTCCCAGGGTCGTAACTTTTTCATACGATCGTCGTTTTAGGTGTATGATATCTCGTTTGAAAGGTATCATTGAGGAGATTCATTTTGGGGGATAAATAATGCCTTTAAGTATCATTGAGAACCTTGATCTCAAAAAACCTTCGTTTAGGCCCTCAAAATGACCCCGGAAGTTAAAACCTGCTAAAAATAGTAAATTGCCAAAATTGCCAGAAAACTTTTTTGTCCCAGTCGGAAAAGGTGGGTGGCCACCGATATCCTCCTGGATCATTCCCCCATCCTTAGGAAGCAATGGTATCCATTGCGTTGAGTTCCTGGGGGAGAGGGAAAATCATTTGCTGGATCTGCATCTGGGTGAGCTGCTTGTATTGTTGGAGACGTCGTGTTGCTAAGTTTGTGGAAGTTTGTCATGAACCTGTTGAAGCTAAGGTTGTTCAACAAGTTGAGCTACATGAGATGAATGTGTGCAGAAGAATCTTTGTTCTTTGTTGCAACCTTGTCGACCTGCTTCTGTTGGATAGAATGTGAAAGGGGCGAGGCTGTAGTGGTTGCAGTGTCCTTTTGTTCCCATTTTGAACAGATTGTGAAGAAGTTGAATTTTGCAGTATGAGATACTACCTTGCGACACTTTTTAGGTGGAACAATAGTTGGAACTAACTCTGGTATTCTCTAGAGATGACCCTCCAATGTAACAACGACAGTACGGGGTTGAGACTCATAAATAGCATGTCGTCTCCACATATATGGTTGGCCCAAGAGAACATCAAAGACATCCAGTGGGGAAACATTACATAATACCTCATCCTTGAAGGGTTGGATGTCATATGAAAATCGACACTGTTGGCTGACCCGAAGATCTCGTCCTTGCCTAAGCCAGCCAATGTTGTATGGCTATGGGTGTGGTGTTGTCGACAATCCCAACTGTTTGATGACCTCTGGTGAGATGAGGTTTTTTTGGCTTTCGATGTCAACAATAAATGCAACGAGTTCACCTTCACCCACATCTATGAATGAAAAAGGCGCTCCCCCTCTTCAGGATCTGTTGGTTCTTCTGGTTGAATTTTTGTGGTCGTGACAATAGCAATGGGGTCTGCGTCAATGATCTGTCCTTTACCAGTATTTTCAGAATCATATTCTGAATCAGGGTTCGGCTCCTTGTCTTTGATCTCGGCCACCAAATAATTTTTTGAGAGACATTCATCAGTTTTGTGCCAAGGGCTTTTGTGGAAATCACACCATTTTCTAGTGTCCTTCTTTGTCTTCCCGTGACCCTTCTTTTCCTATGTCTTGGACTGGTTTTCATGAGACTATTTGTTAGGGTCGTCTTTGTCATACTTTGGTTGTTGCGGATTTGCAGACCCAAATTCCCATTTGTTCTAGTTCTTAAATTTATGCTCAATTTTAACAACATGTCGATAAGCAGCACCGAGTGATGAGATGTCCAGAAAATCCATTTCAGTCTGGATGTATCTATGTAGAGCCCCACGATATTTCAGAACCAAATGTCGCGTGGAGTCTTTGATACCCAGCTTGGTGCACAAGGTATTGAAGGTATTGGTGAACTCCAGAACTGCTTGGCCCCTCTCTTGCCACAGTTTGGTCCATCTCATGTACTGGTCCTCATAGTTGCCCATAGGGTAATATTGTTCCTTTACCGCATCCACAAAAAAATCCCTACTGGGATCGACCCCATATATTCCAAACTCCTCTGTGGAACTTTGCTCCCAGTAAGTTTACCACCAATGTTTGACATGAGGGAGAGATTTAAGGAGTGCGAAGGTGATCTTTTCTTTTTTGGAAAAATTGTAAATAGAAAAATAACCTTCGAGCATAGTTAACCATTTTTCTAGGGCTTCTACATCTATCTGTCCTTCAAATACAGGAATATCAAAATTAACTTGTACCTTGAAAGGAGAGGTGCCTCCAAAGTTGTCACTTGATGAAGATGCAACTGCTATTATCGGCAGACATTGAAGGATTGTTATAACCCTAAATTGAACCAGACATGCTTACCTGGCATCAGGCCAACTCATATCCCTTCATTGCCAAAACATCTGCTGAACAACTCTTTGGAAATCCTCTTATGTCAAGGCCCACGCGCCCTAACCCATTACTGCATGTGTGTGCATGCTGGATGGCTCACTACAACCCTCGTGTACCTAACAAAGCACGAAAAAAGGAAAGTTGCCGACGGAACAAAAAGCTATGGGTTAGTTAACTGAAACTCCCGGCCATGCATGGCCAAGGGTTCGTCCAAAACCCTAGCTCCTTCTAGCCTATAAAAGAAGGGGTAGGGGTACCATTTGGAGGAGGAAAAAAATAGAGAAGAAACTCTACCCATTTACGTAATCCATTGTCCCAATCCTTTAGCCTTTCCTCATGCCAAAGGAGATTTAACGCAAAGCAGTTGGAGGACAGAAGAAGAGGAGCCCAGGATCAGGTTCAAGGAGCGGTGGCCGGTCTCAGCTTTGATTGTAAGTTGATTATTTTTCAGTAATAAAAAGAATACTTTTCCCGTCCCAATGTATGAATTGTCTATGATTTGATGAATTTATGCTTGATTTCTAACCCTTGAGTAGAGAAGTAGCATGCACGCATAGTTGTTATTTGTCTTGATTGTAGGTTATCTGTGGAAGGAGCAGTGCAAGCAAGTGGTCAAAGCGCAATGGAGGATCTACATAGAACATCGGTGATAAGGTTGGTGGTTCTCTTCATGCATTTACTGTGAAAGGGGGGTTTTAATATTGGGTTGTAGGTTAAAAAGTAATTTATTTTTGGTCAAAATCTGCATGCAAGTTTGTCCCTAGTTTTCTAGTCCGTAGGGTATTTTTCCCAACAATAGAATTGGCAACCGTACTGGGGAAGAATACTCTTTAGGGTTTCTGGATTTCTTTAAAGTTTCTGGGTAGTTTAAAAGATTAGATTTTCTGTTTTTCTTTGCCTGACTGTTTTCTGTAAGGTCTGAGCTAGCAAGGAGCCTGGTTCTTTATACCAGTTTTACCTGAATGTTGCTTGACGTTAGTTGTCGGGACACACAGAGGTACACGCGGCCTGTAGAAGGCCTGCACGCATGTACCCGCGCCCTATCCTCTTGTAGCCCACGTGTGAACGCTAGCGATAGAGATAGAAATAGCGTGTAGGAGTTTAGAGAACTTTAAAGGCAGTCCTCCTCTTCCCTGTCAGAAATATACATTCTCAGGGGGTTTTCTGGAATCCTGTCTGAGTCTTGCTGGTTCATAGTCCTGTCTTAGATTTCTTTTTTCTCCTTATTATTCCTTGCATTATTTTTCTTTTTTGTTAGAAAAAGCATCCAAGCCTTCAAGGGACCCTGGTTATCAATACCAAAGGCCTTTAGCTGGTTTGGACTGCCTGTTTTCATTTTTTTTTTAGAAATTAGACATACACGCGGCCTGTACAAGGTCAGCCCGCGTGTACACGCTTCCTATTTCAGTTCAGCACGTGTTTGCACGCGTGTTGTTTTAGTGACAGTAGCGTGCTTGACAGGCTACCTTTTGTTCAGGGTGGGGCAGTCATCCCCTCCTTTGATGAGAAGTATTCCTCTCAGGTGTTTGAGTCTAGGGTTGAACAATCAGTAGGTTAGATCATCTTACCCTTAGCCTGCTTTTTCTCAGTTGATGGTTGACAGAAAATATAAATTTATTTTTTTGATGGTTTTTAGACAAGCGTAAGAGTCTTTGTTTTCTTTATTGCCATTGTGTGTTTTTACTCTAATTCTTTGCGATCTGCGCTTTAAGCCAAAATTTGTCTTTCTTGGTTTTGTTCTTGTCGGTATTTTCCCTTTGTTGCTTTACTAGCACTTAAATAAATAAATAAATAAATCTCTTTTCATTTTCTTCTTTGTTTGAAGAGTGTGTTTCAACATCATTAGCTAGGGAGAAGTCTTTTGTTTCATAATTTTTTTCAGTGCATTTAGAGCATAAGTAGCTCGTAGTCGAGCAAAATTCCTTTATGTTTGTTGCATAAAATCTTAGAAAAATTGAAAAGAAAAAGAAATCTTTCTTTGTGAAAAGTTGTTGAAATTTTGCATTTAGTAAAAGTCTTTTGTTTCCATCTTTTTTAATTTATTTTTGCTTTCATCTTTACACACCATCAGTTTCACCTTCATACCCCTTGACGTAATAAAAATCCTTAAAAGCAACACTAATCTTAAAATCTACTATACTTTTATGTTTGTAGGGTTCACAAACTAGTTCAGGATTAGGGCCTTGAATTAGGTTGGAGAGGAAACTCTTCAAGGCCACTCAAAACCAAACATTAGAGTCTGAGGTAGGGAGTGTCTAAGTCCAGTTTCGCGGAATTTATCCGAGACCCCCCTCTAACACAGGGGATAAACACGAGGTCGTGTGCAGAAAGGTAGTGGAGATAATGCCTCCAATGTCAGACCAATCGTAGTGGAGAACACATATCGAGGGCTTGTTTTGGGATTCTGTCGTTTTCATTTTCCACGGGGCTTCATGGGTCTCAAATCCGTTCGAGGTCCTCAATTGTCTTTCGGACCATTTTCTCTCGATACCCTTGACAGGTTTCGGGCTTGATACCTTGCTCATTGTGGTCTACCCGACTTTCGACTGTACCCACCTGGTGATTGTTCGCGTGTTGGCAACCTAGTTGCCAATCTTTGTTAGGGACATACACAGGTGACTGTGGGGGTATACCACGGTACCTAGGATAGACATTGGGAGATTATTTGTAGAGTATACCCAGAGGGTGGTTCCGTGTTCAAGTTTCACTTGCACCAGTAAGTTTCTCTAGTGTTGGTTGTTGTAACTGTTCTTCCAACTAGTTTAGTGATTGCTTGTCTTATCTCTTAGGGGATTCTTTTTAGTGTGTGTTACTTTTGAACGTGTAGAATACCTTAGCGTGTCTTGGATCTTCTCACACAGTGGAGGATCCCAAGCTCCGCCAGTCATGAAGGCTTCTGGGCCTACCTCCGGTTACACCGGAGCCACCCCCGCCACAATTAAGGCGGAAGCTAGACCAACAAGGGTCTTTCGAGGCGACCGGGTTACAAACCTTTATGCCCGAACAACTCCCGAAGGAATCAACTGCCAATATTGGCTCGGTCAAAACCCGAACCACTGATATCTAGGCATCGTTTACTACACCAATCCAATTTCATGAACGCCAGACAGTGCCTCACACAGCTATGGAAACAAACGCTGTTACCTCTTCTGAGAATTCTTCCATTCCCACCACAGTTGCTACCACAGGAGAAGCATCTCCTAACTTACCATCGTCGGTCCAAGCCACCATGGTCTCGGTCGCAACTACGTCGCACAGTGGACCGAACCCGTCTATGGCGGTGGCCACAATCCCCTTCACACCTAGTGTGACAGGCCCTCCGTTCTCATACAGCATGCTTATTTCGGGAACAAGTCCTGCACTCACTTAATCCACTTTACAAACTTTGGGTTTGGGGGCAGGGAGCTCTAACACTCCTCCACAAGGTCAACTTGGGGGCACTCCTGTTCCTTTTAATGTTTTTCCTTATGCTGGGGGTCATATCCCTCCTTCGTCCCCTTCGCTTGGTGGTCTGCATCAGCAGTCCGTCGGGCAACTTGCACACACTAGTTTATTTGGAGCCGGGAGTCAAGGAATATCTGCGCACAGTATGTCAGTAGGTTCATCACCGTTTGTTTGGAACAAGATGTTTGGTAACAACACTTTCTCATCCACCGCTTTCCCGTCTGGGGGCACTCCCATTTTTGGACAGTCTACTCCTGTGCAGGGTACTATTCCTGCACAGGGGGCACATATAGTAGGACCTTGGAACTCAGGACAAGGATCCGTTCCCTCCTCTGGAATGTCGTTCTAGGGTAATTCTTTCCACAGTCAATGGAACCCTAGATAGACTACTATGCCTCTCCCATCAGGACCGGCATGGGGTAATCCTTCCCAAAGTCGTTCGAACACGATGCATGCCCAACACCCTATGTCCTTTATGGGAAATCAACCGATGATGTCTCCACAGATGAAAAATCCTTATGCTGGTCAGGGCCATGGTTTCTACCAGAATCCAGGCCAGCAGCCAAACTTTTCCTGGCAACCTGGTGCCAGTCAAACTCCAGGACCCTTTTTCCCAGGTTATCAGCAACAACCCAAACTACCATTCCTGGAGACTTTACACTTGCCATATTTGACAAGGTTGTTAAATGATCCTATTTGTCACGATCCACGTTGGCCTCCTATGCCAACGAAGTTGCCTTCGGACATTCCAAAATTCTAGGCCAAGCCTAATGAAGATCCAGGTGATCATGTGACAACCTTCCATCTTTGGTGTTCATCTAACTCATTGAAAGATGACTCCGTACAGTTGCAATTGTTTCAACGTACTCTTATCGGGAGTGCCACGAAATGGTACATCGAGCTCGACCTCTCAAGATACTCTTCTTTTGGTGAACTGGCGATGGCCTTCCTTAACCATTTCCAGTTACCTATGAGATACGACGCTAGCACAAAGTTTCTTGCCAATTTTGAACAGACAACAATGGACCATATCTCTGATCATATCCGATAGTGGAGACGCCGGAAGAGTCTAATAAAAGTACCAGTCCCACCAGCATTCCTGCTGAAGTGGTTCCTTAAGTCTTTGGTCCCACAATTATCCAAAGACGTCGCGACTTCGGGAGTTTTATCCGAAGAAGATGCCATCATGAGGGCTCAACAATTTGAGCTCATCTATTCTCAGTCTGGTTTATTATACAACATCCTTCCAGATGCACCATGATCGATACTAGATAAAACTAGACAGAGAGCGGGACCACATGTCGATGGTATTGTTGGCTCAGCACAAACCAAGCCCGCTGAGCAATTGACAAAACAGTTGCAAGAGTTATCTATACAACACACAACGGCCAGCCAGACTACTGCTTTGGTTGCTCCTCCTACCCAAACATCGGAAGTACACTCCGTGCATTCGACTAACCCAAAGGCCACCCATCAGCCTGAAGGGAAGAAACAACAACGAAAGAAGGGTAAGGGGGATAATAAATGCACTAATAATGTTGGCGAGGACACTACAGAAAAGTGGAAGGCGAGGTATCCGTGCAACTTGTGTGCGGAAGACCACCCAACCCATCTTTGTCCTCGACTTGCAGAGGCCCAAAAGTTTGTTACACAGCAACAACAGGCACTGTTGACTAATCCTTTTCAACATGGGAAGAATTTAACTCAAGCCTCTACAAGTACAGAAGGGGGCAGCCAAGAAACCTTCCCTCCTCCGAACAACCCCTCATCCGCAAACGTGTATATGGTTAGGGGTGATGCTTTCATAATGACTAGAGTGCACGACTATAGTAAACCAAGCACTTCTGAGAAGGGTAAAGAAGCTGAGCTCCCGTCTCTTCCTCTACAGATCGAGAAGACGTTGGGAGAAACAATGACATGCATTCCAAAGGGTGCATTTAAGAAAGCTTCTCACAACACAAACGCAAGGGTCGCCCATAATTACTCTGTGGTGGAGGATTTATCACAAACCCCTTGTGCGATGTCTACTTTGGAGGTCCTCCAAAGATGCCCTTCTCAGAGAAAAGCCTTGTTAACCACTTTAGGATCTACTGAGACTTGTAATCCGGGTACCATCATGTTAGATACAACCGACTTAAAACCTTGTCTACCTTACCACGTAGCATTTCAGATAGTAGTGGCTCATCCCACGAAAATTTTTACATGGAATATCTTCCGCACAGTGGTCGACGAGGGCGCATCAACGTGCATTATGTCATTAGCATGTTGGAAGGCCATTGGCTAGCCCGCTTTGTCACCATCACCTACTCTCCTTACTGCTTTCGATGGTCATTCTTTTCGACCACATGGCATCATTCCTTCCTTCCCTATGCAGTTAGGAGGGAAAACCGTGTGTGTCGAAGTCGAGGTAGTCGATGCTCCCCTCGACTATAACCTCTTGTTAGGACGAATTTGGACTTATGCTATGCAAGATGTGGTTGCTACAGTTGTCCGAGTTTTGTTGTTTCCACACGAGGGCCGGATAATGACCATCGATCAACTGTCTTTCTCCAGACCTGACCCAACGTTGGGGGCATCCACGGTTCCCATGATTGATAATCCTCAACCATGTGTAATTAATGTAGGAGTTGGTTTGTGCCCATCCTTGATGGGTACCTTCGATTACCCACCTCCTCATGACGATGTCAAGTTTATATCTAATCACCATAAGGTTGAGATTTTTCAAGTTTTGTCATTTCACATGACTTACTTTGAGGATCCTTGGATTCTTCCTTCCCCATCAGCCACGATGGATGAGACAGGGCACCTCGACATGTCCATGCCCTTGTCGGCTGCTAAGGTAGCGTACTCTTTAGTCCAGCAAGCCTCAGCTAATCCTGATCCGACTACGGCAGAAGAGTTGGATCCACTTTTAGAGCCTATTTGGGCTTAGGGTTCTCTCGCTAACGTCGATTCATTAGACTTAGTATTGCCTTCTGACAAAGCAGTAATCGAAGAAATGACTATTCTGGACAAACCTTGGGAATATCTTCATCATAGATCATATTTCTTCCTAGAGTTAAGCCGAATCGAGGCAGGAGAATTCACTGTTACCATGATGGGAGATCAGCCATGTCCTATTAATCTCTTAGCTACATAGGAAATTTATGCTGAGGGAAATATGGCGAATATCATTGAAACTATACCCATCAACATCTCCCAAACCCCTGGCGTCATGGAGAATGTCTTCGTCAGAACAGATTTCTCCCTCGAAGAGATTCAGATTTACATGGATCTTTTCAAAGAATTCTGCGACGTCTTTGCCTGGTCTTATGAGGAAATGCCAAGTATCAATCCAAAAATAGTTGAACATGAAATCACAACGTATCCTGATGCCAATCCTGTTCGACAAAAACTTCATCCAGTCAATCCTAAGAAATCAACAGCCATCAAGATTGAGGTTGAGAAATTGCTAAAGGCAGGTTTCATTTATCCTATTCATTTGACTCAATGGGTGTCAAACCCTGTGCCAGTCAATAAAAAACAAGTCACGATTCGTGTATGTACCGATTTTCGTGATTTGAACAAGGCATGTCCCAAAGATAATTTTCCAACACCATTCATTGACCAGATCATTGATGAATGTGTCGGTTGTGAAGCCTTTTCGTTCATGGATGGTTTTTTGGGATATAATCAAATCCAAATAGAACCTGAAGACCAACACAAAACGACATTCATTTGTCCGTGGGTTACATTCGCCTATCGTAAGATGCCTTTTGGCCTTAAAAATGTTGGAGCCACATTCCAGTGGGCCATGTCTTTTGCATTTCATGACCTCAAACATATAGTTGAGTCCTATCTAGATGATTTAGCATCACGCTCTCGCAAGCTAAAGGATCATCCCATGCACCTTAGACTAATCTTCGAACGCTATCGCTACTTCAGGATTCGCTTGAATCCAAACAAGTGCAACTTCTGCGCAACGTCAGGACGTTTGTTAGGTTTCATCATATCAACAATAGGGATCATGGTTGATCCTCTTAAGGTGGAGGCAATAATCCACTTGCCCCCTCCACGCACAATCTTACAACTTCAAAGTCTACAGGGAAAGGCGAACTTCTTACGACGCTTCATCGCCAACTATGCCGAAATCACCAAGGGATTTATGCGTTTGCTAAAGAAAGACGTTCCTTTTTTTTGGGACGAAGCCACTCAACGCTCTTTCGACGCATTAAAACACGCCCTCACAACCGCACCTCTGCTACGACCACCTAATTATAACAAATATTTCTTATTATATCTGGCTGCCACAGAGTCAACTATAGGCATGGTTTTAGTCCAGAAGATGATTCGTTTTCAGAATACGTGATCTATTACCTGAGCCGAGGCCTCGTAGGACCAGAACTAAACTATTCACATATCGAAAAACTTGCATTGGCAGCAGTTCATGCTGTTCAATGGTTCCGTCACTATGTTTTGTTTTGCAAGACCACCGTCATTGTTGTCGTGAATCCATTCCAATACATGTTGACACGATGAGTTATAGGCAGAAAAATCAGTAGATGGATGGTCGTCCTCCAAGAATTTGACTTAGACTTCGTTTCAACAAAGTCCAAGAAGTCATTGGTCTTTGCAGAACTTATTTCAGAACTTCCGGTTGAGTCAGGTGACGTTGTGCCTGAGGAATCGCATATCCGGGGGGATATGTTTTTGATTTCATCTTCAGACCCCTGGTACAGAGATATACTTATCTATCTCCAGACTTTGAAATGCCCCACCTCTGCTTCTCGTGACGAGCTTTGGTGGATACGCCATCAGGCTAAGAATTATCTCATACTCGATGATACGTTGTATCGGAGAGGTGTAGACTGCATCTTGCGTCGATGTCTCACTCATGAGGAGGCCATCATAGTGCTCAACGATTGTCATATCGGAGCTTGTGGCGGTCATTTATCTGGGTTGGAAACAACCCAAAAGATTCTACAAGCAGGTTACTTCTGGCTGACACTTATCAAAGATTATATCAAATCAGTCAAGAAGTGCCATCCATTCCAAGTCTTCTCTTGGAAGATGAGGGCACATCCCGCTCCTATGTTTCATGTCATCACAGTTGGTCCCTTCACTAAGTGGGGGATTGATTACACTACATGCAACCCCCCGTCAACAAGGGGGCACCGCTATATCATCGTAGCTGTCGACTACTTCACTAAGTGGGTCGAGGCTATGCCAACGTTTAAATATGATAGAGAGACTGCAACTCTCTTCTTATTCAACCAGATCATAGCAAGGTTCGACGTCCTGAGAGAGATTGTCACTGACCATGGCAGTCACTTTCAGAACCAAATAATGACCGAATTAACATCAAATCTTGGGTTACGACAGGAACATTCATCGCCTTACTACCCCCAAGCCAATGGGCAGGTGGAAGCTGTAAACAAAACTCCGAAGACGATTCTACAACGAACTATCAACTCAGCCAAGTCAAATTGGCATTTGATGTTATACTCGACATTATGGGCTTATCGAACATCTGTTAAGACTGCAACCAGTTTCTCACCTTTCCAACTCGTTTACGGGCTGGAGGCAGTCTTGCCCATCGAATGTCAAATCCCATCTCTGAAATTGGCAGTACAGTTATTGCCAGACACTTCTCCACTTGAATAACAGTTAGTACACCTTGAGCAGCTTGATGAGCAGCATCGCGATGCGGCCCTAGCCAACGAGGCTCATAAACATAAGGTCAAGTGTCAATATGATAGGTTTGTTCATCCTCGAATTTTTTCTGAAGGCGACCTTGTCCTGGTCTATGACCAAGATAAGGACCCCCTGGGGGCAGGAAAGTTTAAACCCATGTGGTTCGGACCCTTCATTATAAAAGAGGTATTAAAAAAGGGCGCTTATCATTTGGTTTATTTTGAAGGGAATTCTTTGGCGGAGCCTAGAAATGGGCTCTACCTCAAGAAGTATTACTCATAGACTGGTCACTGTGGGTAACTTTTTGTAACATATGTGTAGTCTTTGTACTATTACTTTTTACATTTCTTTTAAAAGTGTTATGGACGTGTCATTGATGTTATCTTTCGTCAATATGGCAGATGTCAAGTGAGTCTGAGGTGTTCGTTGGGTATGCAGACAGTGCTAGTCGACACACATGGAGGCTTGCCTCCGCAGCTTGGGTAATCTTTACACCACAGGGTCAGTTGTTATCTTCCAGAGGTATATGCTTAGGTGACACCACAAATAATGTCACCAAGTATAGTGCAGTTATTGAGTTGCTTCGTGACGCCTTGTCATTGGGTATCTCTCATCTCCGAGTCTATCTCGATGCTCAACTGGTTGTGTCACAACTAAACAGAGTATACCGAGTTCATGATCCAAATTTACACTGACGATTCCTTAGGGTATGTCTCTTAGAAAGAAACTTTGATTATATTACATATTTTCATGTTCCTAGGAGATTAAACCAAATTACAGATACTCTAGCTAATCAAATTTTAGATTGGCATCTTGCCCACATATAAAAGAACATGGACATAAACATGTAAATACATTTTTGCACACAGAATCCATAAGACAAAAAAAAGATAAAAACCATATATAAACATCATAAAATACTCAGAGTACATAGATGGACGCAAGCGCCTAAAAAATGGGAACAGTAACGAGTCACCAGGCTTATGCCCTCAAACAATATATACAAGTAGGTGCTCGTGGCACATAAAAAGTCTAAATCTGTTCAGGGCCTATGGGCCCTATTATAATCATCTACAGCACGGGCCAAACGCCTAAACAATCGGACCCATGTCCGAGGTGCCCCCACAACATGAGGCTGCATGGATGGCGATAGGTCCTCTATCTCTGCCATCGAGACTGTGTGAGTGAGCACAGTGAAGTTCCGCTCAACTCGTCTAAGGACCCTCTCGGCCTCTCTGGCTGGGAGGTTCCCTGCTACTGCTGCTCCCCCAACAGCGGTAGCCGCGGCTTCCGGCCATGGACGACGCCTGTTCCATGCATAATCGGCAGGTCGCATGGGTCCCACATCTGCATGCAACAAACGTTTACCCGTCAAATACTCTGGCATACCAAAAAAAAAAAATGATATATATAACAAAAAGACATAAAAATTACATATGTAAACAAAAAAACTACAAAGGTGGAGACTTACCCATCTCCCCTCGCTCCTCACCAGGAGGCACGGGTATCTTTGGATCTCTAAAGAAATCTATCCCTGCATACGGTTAGTCCTTGATAACAGGGATCCGTCGTGACAGCCAAGCAAAGAAGTCATTGTCGAAGGACTCAACAGTCCTTCCACCACCCTGTCGCGGCAGTAACACTTCCCATCTACACACTGCGGGGAAAGAGGCCAGATTTCCTCGTACTACAACCCGAGGGCTGAAACTTGGAACTCTCTCAAAAAAGAATGAAAAAAAAATGGTCCTGAACCTGAAGTTCCTTTGTGTCCGTTGTCGACAATCTGTTAATTGCCTCTTCATGCACTCGAGCAGTGTGTTACTCCAATCAAATATTTGTGCATTCATGCACTGAATGGCACAGTTGATCTGTGCGCGCGAAGCCTGATGCACCACCGCTGAGCCGGTAATCCGCCCAATCAGTAACAAGATAGTTTGTAGTGCTAAGTTGGTAATCTTGCTAATGGGTACCTGGGAACCCGCACGTTCAGTCCCAGCCTCACAGTGCTTAGCTATCAACTCTGAGATCTTGCTCGGCCCCGCAGGAAAATTATGGAAGTTGACTGGTTCCCCTCTCCTTGAGAGGCCAGTCAGAAAGTAAATGTCCTCGGTGGTGGTCACCAATGATTTCCCCTCTAGCATCAGGATGCCAGTAATCAATCAAGGCATTCAGTAGCCTTGGTTGCGCGCGCATAAACGGACATAATTTGTTTTTGAGTAAACCGCATTGCATTAATACGGCCACAACATTCGGATCTGCAACAACCAACTCATTGATTGCCTCATGCTCCCTTTCTCTCCACTGGACATACATCCTGCCAACACAACAAGGTAAAGGAGGGTCAATACTTCTTTAGTTTTCTTTTCCATCAATAAGGGGGGTACACGCGGGCTGTATAGGTGACAGTCGCGTGTACACACGTGCAGGCTTTACTCTACATGCGTGTACATGCGGCCTGTCCAGAGACAACCCGCATGTACCTAGGGCCGACCTTTTTAAGGTCGATGCCCACCCAAAAAACAAATTAAATGACTAAATTGAAGTATTGAATAGCTAGATAAGGGAGTTTGTACTTACTTGGTCCAAGAAGAAGTTCGTTTCGTCCACTGTAGCTCCCAGAATCACTATCTTTGGCAAAGTGGGTCTTTTGGCTCCAGAGTCAATTTCCAAATCAGCAATGGTGATAATGAGCTGCCAGCTTCTATTTATAGACTTTTTGGCCTCTTTTTGTCACTTTTTTGGCCCCCCTTATCAGTTTCTTTATACCAAAAACCATTTAGAGTGATCCAGGAGTTATATGGGAGGGATTTGATCAGGTATTGGGACAAATTTTTGAGTTTCAAAAAAATATTGACGGTCCATAATTTGTTTTTTCAAAAATCAACTTGAGCATATAGGTTAGGATACCACCCCAGCTTTTGCATCTTGTTGCCTTTTTATTATGCTATAGGATCGATCCCATCCAGTTGTGACACAGAACTGTCATATCTACTCTAGAAGTGTCGCAGCTTGGTGGTAGAGATTACCATCACATGGATGCCTTAGGTAGGTCCTGGTTGCATTATGGTGTCCATGCTGTTTCTAAAAACACTGTAGGCTCGGGAGTCCGTATAGTCTTTCCTGAATAGGAGTTTGGGCCTCATCTGCATGAGTCTTTTTCACTCTTTGTCTCACCCTCAGGACTCCCAAAAAGTAACAGGTCTCCTTTTAATCCCTTTTTAGACCCTCTAAAAATGAAAAGATTGTCGAGCAATCTTGTGATCTTTCACGCTCGTTAAACTGAAATTTGAAGTCACGTCTTTCCGGCGGTAGTTTACCCCTTTTTCGGTCCGGACGGTCAACTGTACGAACAAAGGTATACTCTATCAAATTCTCATTCTTTAGAAGAGTACTCTCATGTATAATTTTATTCCTTTTTCGGGCCTGAGGGACTAAATTTACGAAAAAGAAACCCCCACGGAGTCCATAGTTAATCTCTTTTCAGACTCCCTAAAATTGAAAAGATCGCCGAGTGACCTTATTCTTTCACACTCGTTAAAATTGGTCCAAAATAATATTCCTGATGGAGTCCATAGTTAAGCTTTTTTCAAACTCCTTAAAAGTGAAAAAATAGCTGAGTGATCTTGTCCTTGTCACATTCGTTAAAATGGTTTTGAATTGGCGTCTAATCGGTGCTAGTTTATCCCTTTTTCGAACCGACTAGACTATTGTAGAAAAAGGTACCCCAGCGGAGTCTCCTTTTATTCTTTTTCAGACTCTCTAAATATGAAAAACCACCGAGATTACCTTCTCTGGGCTCGTTAAACTTACATCGAAGGACGTTACCATTGTGTGTTGTATCAATCACATTTGCATACCTTATCCACCAACCTTGTGACAGTTTGCTTCTGCGTCTTAACACCTTTGGCCTCCGGAGGATTTTTCCCGAGTATCATTTCACCAGAACATCAGTCTTATCCTTGTGCCTTGAGCTTGTATGTTTTCAGTACTCGTTCCTCCATTGTAATGTAATAATCCTTTATTATTTTTCCAAAATTATCAAAAAGAACAAAAAAATCAAATATACCACAAAAAGAGGATGGGAAAAGTATTTTCTTTATTGGCAGCATAATGAGTCGCCCTTGGATAAATCACATCTGTCCGTTTGATCATTAGACTATGGGATGTAGTACGACCTTAGGAAGCTTTTCTCACTATATAGAGTTGTGTCCTCCACCGTTTGGTTACTCTTCCAAACATATGGAGAGTTTGCATTGCCTCCTTCTTCATAAACTTATGATTAACATATATGCTACCTGAGTCTTATCATTTGTCATGCTATTGTCCAAGGGAAGTTTGTCACTAAGCCTGAGTCGGCCCCTCTGCAATATGTCTCTTTTCCGCATACCCGACCATCCTGAACGTCCAATCAAGTCCTTGTTCGAAATCACTGAAGCCTTCAGTCCGATCATCAAGATTATCAAGTCCATAACCGATGAGCCATCGAAGACCTCTCGGTAGTGCAGTCGTACACTCATATTACACTCCTACCTGAATTTTAGAATATTTTGAAGTTGTTGCTCGAGCTTTGAAGTACAACCATCAGGCCGAAGCATCTTCTGGAAGATGGGTACTCTATATGTATATCTTTCTGATTTCGAGATGTAGCTCCGTTGTGTATTATTCGCGGCTACTCTTTATAGTTATTTGACATGGATCTACAATGTATTTGATTGGTAGCCATGGTTCTATTTTATCCCGAGCATGGGTATGCCCACCTCGGTGAGACATTTGTTATTTTGCAGATGACACCTCCTAGTTCATGATCCTTGGGCTCACTCGTTCAACACATCAGTAAAGATTGGTAATGTATTTCGGCCATCAGATGCTCTTCTGACCTCACACATTAGGGGGAATCTGTTATAACCCTAAATTGCACCACACATGTTTACCTGGAATCGGGCCAACTCATATCCCTTCATTGCCAAAACATTTACTGAACAACTCTTTGGAAATCCTCTTGTGTCAAGGCCCACGCGCCCTAACCCAATACTGCATGCGTGTGCACACTGGCTGGCTCACTACAGCCCGCGTGTACCTACCAAAGCATGAAAAAAGGAAAGTTGTCGACGAAACAAAAAGCTATGGGTCAGTTAACTAAAACTTCTGGCCATGCATGGCTGAGGGTTCATCCAAAACCCTAGCTCCTTCTAGCTTATAAAAGAAGGGGTAGGGGTACCATTTGGAGGAGGAAAAAAATAGCGAAGAAACTCTGCCCATTTACGTAATCCATTGTCCCAACCCTTTAGCGTTTCCTCATGCCAAAGGAGATTTAACGCAAAGTAGTTGGAGGACAGAAGAAGAGGAGCCCAGGATCAGGTTCAAGGAGCGGTGGCCGGTCTCAGCTTTGATTGTAAGTTGATTCATTTTCAGTAATAAAAAGAATACTTTTCCCATCCCAATGTATGAATTGTCTATGATTTGATGAATTTATGCTTGATTTATAACCCTTGAGTAGAGAAGTAGCATGCACGCATAGTTGTTATTTGTCTTGATTGCAGGTTATCTATGGAAGGAGCAGCGCAAGCAAGTGGTCAAAGCGCAACGGAGGATCTACATTGAATGCCAGTGATAAGGTTGGTGGTTCTCTTCATGCATTTACTGTGAAAGCGGGGTTTTAATATTGGGTTGTAGGTTAAAAAGTAATTTATTTTTGGTCAAAATCTACATGCAAGTCTGACCCTAGTTTGCTAGTCCGTAGGGTATTTTTCCCACCAACAAGGATGTGGGAAAAATTCTCCATCATTTCTTTCCTTTGTCACATGAGAACTTGTTCAAGCAACAGATTGATAGGATCGTTTTCTCCATCATTTTTATTTTCTTCCACCTTTGAGGCTTTCTTGGGTGTGTGAGAGTGATTGTCTTCAAGAGAGACAAGTTCTAGACCCAACTTGCTATACTTGGACCTCGTCGGGGACATGCACTAAAAAAACGATCAAGAGCAGCCTACTCTGATACCATTGATCCAGATTATTCTCGGCACGAAATGCGAGAGGAGATATAATAAAGAAATGCACAGAGATATCACATATATTCAATAAGATAACATAAATGTATCAGAAATTCAACCATAAACATATATATACAGTAATACAAGATTTCTATTAATGAAAGAAATGTACAGAGACTGTAAAAATACAGAGTGAAAGACTCGCTAGAATGGTGGTAGCTGATCTCTGAGAAGAGATGTGGCAGCTACTCGCATTCATAAGAAGATGATTATAATGAGGCTCTGAAGGCCTTTTTACAATAAAAATGAATTCCAAAAACCATAGACATCCAAAAACATAACCCTAAGAGATGAAGCGCCAAAAGTCCTGTGGGCCCCGTTTGGGTAAGTTAGTACATCAACTTCCCGAGGTCGTAACTTTTGCATACGATCTCTGTTTTAGGCATATGATAGCTCATTGGAAAGGTATCTTTGAGGAGATTCATTTTTGGGGCTCAATAATGACTTAAAATATCATTGAGAATATTTATCTTGAAAAACCTTCATTTAGGCCCTCAAAATGGTCCCGGAAGTTAAAACCTGCTAAAAATAGTAAATTGCCAAAATTGCCAGAAAACTGTTTTGAGCCAGTTGAAAAAGGTGGGTGGCCACCGATATCTGCCTGGATCAATCCTCCCTCCTTATGAAGCAATGGTATCCATTGCGTTGAGTTCCCGGGGGAGAGGGAAAAACATTTGTTGGATCTGCATCTTGGTGAGCTTCTTGTATTACTGGAGACGTCGCGTTGGTTAGTTTGTGGAAGTCTGTCATGAACCTGTTGAAGTTGAGGTTTTCAACAAGTCAAGCTATATGAGAGGAAGGTGTGCAGAAGGAATATTTGTGCTTTGTTGCAACCTTTTCGACTTGCTTCTGTTGGATAGAAGGTGCAGGGGGCGAGGCTGTAGTGGTTGCAGTGTCCTTTTGTTCCCCTTTTGAACAGATTGTGAAGAAGTTGAATTTTGCAGTATGAGATACTACCTTGAAACACCTTTTAGGTGGAACAATAGTTGGAACTACCTCTGGTATTCTGTAGATATGACCCCCCAAAGTAACAATGACACTACGGGGTCAAGACTCATAAACAACATGGCGTCTCCACATATATGGTTGGCCTAAGAGAACATCATAGACATCCAGTGGGGCAACATCACATAATACCTAATCCTTGAAGGGTTGGATGCCATATGACAATAAACACTGTTGGCTGACCTGAAGATGCCTTCCTTGCCGAAGCCACCCAATGTTGTATGGCTACGGGTGTGGTGTTGTCGACAATCCCAACTGTTTGATGATATCTGCTGAGAAGAGGTTTTTCTGGCTTCTCCTATCAACAATAAAATCCAGTGGGGTCCCCTTCAGCCACATTTGTCAATGAAAAAGGTGCTCCCCCTCTTCAGGATCTGTTGGTTCTTCTGGTTGAATTTCTACGATCGTGACAATAGTAGTGGGGTTTGCGTCAATGATCTATCCTTTACCAGTATTTTCAGAATCAGATTCAGAATCAGGGTTCGACTCCTTGTCTTTGATCTTAGCCACCAATGACTATTTTGAGAGACATTCATCGGTGTTGTGCAAGGGGATTTTTTGGAAATCATACCATTTTATGGTGTCCTTCTTTGTCTTCCCGCGACCCTTCTTTTCCTGTGTCTTGGACTGGTTTTCAGGAGACTGTTTGTTAGGGTCGTCTTTGTCATACTTTGGTTGTTGCGGATTTGAAGAACCGAATTCCCATTTGTTTTGGTGCTTAAATTTCAACTCAATTTTAATAGCATATCGATAAGTAGCACCGAGTGATGAGATGTCCATAAAATCCATTTCAGTCTGGATGTATCTGTGTAGATCCCCACGGTATTTCAGAACTAAATGTCGCTTGGAGTATTTGACACCCAGCTTGGTGTGCAAGGTATTGAAGGTATTGGTGAACTCCAGAACTGCTTGGCCCCTCTCTTGCCACAGTTTGGTCCATCTCATGGACTGGTCCTCATAGTTACCAACAGGGTAATACTGTTCCTTGACCGCATCCACAAAAAAATCCCAAGTGGGATCGACCCCATATATTCCAGACTCCTTTGTGCACCTTTGCTCCCAGTAAGTTTCCCACCAATGTTTGACATGAGGGAGAGATTTAAGGAATGCGAAGGTGATCTTTTCTTTTTTGAAAAAATTGTGAGCAGAGAAATAACCTTCTAGTAGGGTTAACCATTTTTCTAGGGCTTCTGCATCTATCTATCCTTCAAATACAGGAATATGAAAATTAACTTGTATGTTGAAAGGTGAGGTGCCTCCAAAGTGGCCGCTTGATGAAGATGCAATTGCTGTTATCGGCAGATGTTGAAGGATGTGGGAAAAATTCTCCATCATTTCGTCCCTTTGTCAAGTGAGAGCTTACTCAAGTAACAAATTGATAGGATCGTCTTCTCCGTCGTTTTTGTTTTCTTCCACCATTGAGGGTTTCTTGGGTCTGCGAGAGCAATTTTCTTCAAGAGAGACAATGAAAGATACCAGATATATAAAATATGCAGAACATAAATAAAATGCTAGAAATGGAAGAATAAAAGTAAAATATCCAGCATAATCTTCACAATACACATAAATGATATACGAAATAGCAATAGAAAAAACACTTTGATTCATAAAGCAATGTTCACAGGCCTCTTCGAGGGGGCAACCTCCAGTCGAGCAGCGCTCTGTTACAATAATCTCCAAGCTAGGGTTCTCATACCCTCGCCCCTTATTTATACTAAATATGTCTATTAAGAGAAGCATCTAGAGGAAGATCCTTCTAGAAGCGGAAGCTTCTATTAGGTCTTCTTACATCTGCCTTATTCTATTTTATTGAAAGGCCTTATTAATATTGACCTTTATTACATATGAATACATTGACCTACCTATGTGTGGGTTAGGACCTTAACATTTCCTCCCCCTTAAAAACAACCTTGTCCTCAAGGCTTGAGATGTGGAAACTACTGCAGAATGGTAGCTGGTTCCCAAGTGGCATCTGCTGGAGTCATATCTTTCCACTGTACTAGCACTTCCTTTATGGTTCTTTGATGCAGGCGACGCTCATGCGGGTCCAAAACTGCTTCTGGCTGTAGCCAAATGGATCCTTCTTCAGCTAACTCTGGAAGGTTGGTTTGAATTTGGCACCTGGTTCCAATCACCTTCTTCAAGCATGAAACATGAAAAACAAGATGTAGCTTCGACTGATTGGGCAGAGCTAACTGATATGTGACTTGTCCCACATGCTTGAGAACTGTGTAAGGGCCATAGAATTTGGGTGCTAGCTTCTGAAAATTCTTGGCCTTGAGGGAAGTTTGCTTATATGGTTGCAGTCTCAGAAACACCTGATGCCCTTCTGCAAATTGACGTTTAGAGAGACCTTGATCTGCTTGCTGCTTCATTCTATTCTGTGCCATGACCAAGTTCTCTTTAAGGGTATGAAGGATATTCTCTCAGACTGTAAGTGTGTGGTAAACCCCCTGGACCTTCGAGGTACCCATTAAGTATGAGAGAACTGAAGGTGGCTTCTGTCCATATACTGCTTCAAAAGGAGTCATGCGAGTGGCTGTATGGTATGTAGTGTTGTACCACCATTCAGCTAGGGGTAACCATTGATCCCACTGGTGTTTTTTTTCAGAGGCAAAGCACCTCATATATGTTTCCAAACACTTGTTTACAACTTCCGTTTGACCACCCGTTTGGCGATGATAAGCTGACCTGAGATGAAATTGTGTGTCTTGTAGCTTAAACAATTCTTTCCAAAAATTGCTTGTGAAAGTTAGGTCTCGATCGGAAAAATTAGAATGCGGCATGCCATGCAGCTTGAAGACCTGGTCCATGAAAATTTGAGCCACCGTGGATGCCGTAAATGGGTGAGGAAGAGCGCAAAAATGAGCATACTTGGAAAGGCGATCCACCACCACCATTATGACTGATTTATTCCCCGATTTGGGTAAGCATGTAATAAAGTCCATAGAGATATCCTTCCAAATAGAAAGGGGAATTGGAAGCGGTTGGAGGGTGCCTGGAGATTTGACTGTTTCGCCCTTATTGCATTGACACACCTCACATTCAGTGACAAAATTATGAATGTCCTGTTTCATACCATCCCAGAAAAAAGAATGTTTGACTCGGTCATATGTTTTGGTGAACCCTGAGTTCCCCGTTGTGGGTGTAGCATGAAGCTCAGAAAGCACCATGGATTTGAGCTTGGATTGTTTACTTAGAAATAAGCAACCTTTGTATCGAAGCTCATCCTGGAGCCAGGAGTACCCTAGGGGAGCTGGAGCCTTGTTCTGTAGTTACTGGATCAGATGCGAACTTTTGGGATCTTGAAGCCATTCCCGACGCACAGCTTGGAGCCAATCGGATACAATGAAGGAAAGGGAAAAAAGGGATCCTTCGTCTTCATATTTCTGGGATAGTGCACCCGCCACGACATTGTCTTTTCCCTTCTTGTAAATGATCTCATAATCATATCCAAAGAGCTTAGTCACCCATTTTTTTTGTTCCTGGGAGGAAATGCGTTGTTCCAGAAAGTACTTGAGGCTTTGATGGTCTGTCTTAATTTGGAAGCGTTTCCCCAAAAGATACGGATGCCACAACTCAACGACATGCAGAATCACCAACATTTATTTTTCATAAATGGGTTTTCCCAGATTATTTTTAGACAGTTGCTTGCTAGTGAAGGCCAAAGGGAGACCCTCTTACATAAGGATAGTGTCGATTCCTTTCCCTGAGGCGTCACATTCCAACACAAAGGTCTTGGTGAATTCAGGAAGGGCTAGAACTGGAGTGGTGCACATGGTCATCTTCAAGGTTTGAAAAGCTTGAGCAGCTGCTGTAGTCCAAGTGAAAGAGTTCTTTTCGAGGAGAGTCGTGAGAGGTGCTGCAATCTTTCCATAGTTCTTAACGAACTTGCGATAATACCCTGTGAGGCCCAAAAATCCACGCAAGATTTTGAGAGTATTTGGGTGCGGCCAGTCTTGCATAGCTTCAATCTTTTTCAGGTCCACCCTGACGCCATCCTTTCCCACAAGATGACCCAAGTATTCTACTTCTGAGGCACCAAAAGCACATTTGGACTGTCTCAGGGAACGCTGGTGCTGAGAGAGTAGGTGGAGAACTTGATCCACATGAGTAAGATGGTCTTTCCAGGTTTTTCTATATATGAGGATATCATCAAAGAAAACTAAGACAAAATGATGGAGAAAAGGGCGAAAGACATGGTTCATGAGGCTCTGGAAGGTGGAGGGGGAATTACACAAACAAAAGGGCATGACCAAAAACTCATAGTGGCCCTCATGAGTGCGAAAGGATATCTTGGGAATGTCGGCCTCTTTCATATGTATCTGGTGATAGCCTGAGCGAAGATCAAGTTTGGTAAATAATTGGGCGCCACTCAATTCATCCAGGAGGTCATCAATGACAGGAATGGGAAATTTGTCTTTGATGGTTAGTTTGTTGAGAGCACGAAAGTCAGGACACATTCTCCAAGAACCTTATTTATTCAGTACCATGACGACCGGAGAGGAGTAAGGGCTCGTACTAGGACGAATGACTCCAACAAGAAGGAGTTCCTGGACCATTTTTTCAATTTCATTTTTTTGTGCAAAGGGGTGGCGATATGGATGTATATTGGGGGGAAGGCTTCCTGGGACAAGGGGAATGGAATGATCATGGACACCATGGGAAGGAGGGAGTCCTTGAGGAGTGGAAAATACTGTTTGATGTTTAGAAAGGAGGGCTTGGAGGTCTTGGGGCACTGGTGGGGTCCCTGTGGCCTGTATGGCATGGAGTTGGGCAATGACACCAGAATGACCTTTTTTGAGCAGTTTTTCCATGCGATGAGAACTGATGACCTCAGGTGTACCAACAGTGATGCCTTGAAATTTATATTAGTGGCCTCCTTGGTCGAATTGCATGGTTAAGTTATGAAAATCCATGAGAATGGGACCCAAAGTCCTTAGCCAGTCTGTGCCCAACACAATGTCACAACCTCCCATGTCAATAGAAAACATATGGGATTTGAGGTGGTAGTCACCTATTTGGAGACGCACATTTTCACAGCGCCCTCCACATTTCATAGAACCACCATTGGCAATCATGATTTGGAAATTGTTGACAACATGGATGTAGCAATGGGTTTCTTGGGCAATGCGACGATGAATAAAATTGTGGGTGCTACCACTATCAACCAGAATGATGACCTTTCAGTGCTTTATGTATCCGATTAACTTGAGGGTTTGGGGGGCAGAGAAGCCGGTGAGAGCATTGAGGGATATGATCGGTTCCACTTCGGGTGGGTCGGAGGGAGGGTTTATGTCAGAGATTTCTGGTGACTCAGGCACAGGGGGAGTGTCAACATCTTCTTCCTGAATATCCTCAGAGATGGCCATAAAGAGATTGTGTTCCTTACATTTGTGGCCTGGGAAATATTTTTCATCACAATTATAAAAGAGGCCTTTGAGTTGGCGTTCATCCATTTCATCCCTAGTTAATTTTTGGATTTTTAATGGGGCGGAAGGAGTAGTGGGGTTTACTGTTTTAGGGTGAGGGATAAAGGAAGGCTTATGGTTTTGAGAGGAAACAAGTTTTTTTGCTTCTTTATCTTTTTTGGTAGCCTCCACCCAAGTCGTAGGTCGAGCCATGAGGACATGGGCCTGAATCTCCTCCTTGGGGCCACTGATAAAACACTCTCGAAAGAAAGCATCAGTCATGCCCTCTGTTCGAAAAGACAGATGCTCAAATGCAGCTATGAAGTATTCTATTGTTCCTGATTGCTTCAATTTTGTCAAACGGACCAAATGGTTGGTGTCAGTGTCAAAGCATTCATAAAGCTCAACAACAAATTGGGTCCAAGCAATATACCTTTGACGAGAAGTTTTTCTCCATTGCCACCATTGCCAGCGTTCTTGATCTAGATGGAGAACACCATACCGGAGTTTGGCCAAGTCATCTGTAATGTTGTAGAGAGAGAAATAATGTTCCATTTGGGTGACCCAACCAGTGGGGTCCGAGCCATCAAATTTGGTTACATCCACCCATGGAAGGCGTATGTCCCTTTGAAAGTGATGGGGTTGAAAGGAATGGGAAGAAGTTTCACCTTCAATCTTTTTATGTGCATAAGGAAAAGAGTTATCGGTAGGGATCTTGAATTTGGTGTAGAGTGATGCAAAGACAGATTCAAGCTAGGTGGTCATTTCATGTTTGACTTCCGCTATTGTGAACTGTACGACTACATTTACGGATGCATTTATGGAGGCATCACGGGAGGAAATAGTAGCACTGAGTTGTTTCACTTCTTGTTGAGTCTCGAGGAAACCAGATTGCAAGGTGTTGAAGCGACACTCTAGTTCTTGGCTATGAGTATGGGCCATGAGGATGGGTGAACTAAAAAGGGAGCGGGCGGGGTCAAAAATTTTTGCAGAAAAATGATATGGATGAATGTGATAAGGGAGAAGAGATGAATCTAATGGAATAGGTCTCAAATAATGGTGAAAAAATTTCCAGACTTTTTTTTTTTTT
>ML820928.1:203876-214470 GCA_009831015.1 Picea engelmannii
TTAATTCGATATGAAACAGTTCGGTTATTATTTGACCTGATTTTATGGTAACTAAAAAGACAGAGCATTCTTACCCTGTCCCGATTGCATCCTTTTCGATTTTGTTAATTTGAATAATAAACTCATTTGAATCATAGTGATTCATTTTGGATATTTATTAAGAGAAAATCAAATTGGATTTGATTCTATTGAAAAGATTTCATTTGATTGCTATCTGGTCCTATATGATATTTTAGACTAGCTACAGAATCAGATGATTATGTAGCTAAGTCTGTAGGATCAATTTTTTAGTGTTTTGTTACTGAAATATCTTTCTAATTTGATATTTGTGTTCTATTGCAGGTAAATTCGAAATTGCAATTGAATTGATGAGCAGCTAGGAGATGTTTCAAAGATTTCACTTGCATTTCATTTTCTTAGTTTAGGTGATTTTGGGATATCTCCTAGATTATGTAAAACAATTTGATATTATCCACAAGGAAGTTTTACCTTGTGAAGAGACTTATATATACTTATGATTTTTGTAATAATGATCATCCTCATTCGTGGGAGAACAAGGATATGGATTTCTAATACAGAATGAAGCATAATTGGTGTTTTGTCACAGCTTTAACTTCTCATTATATCAATATCTTGTTTCATGTTGTGCACGTATCAATTTGTTTATGGTTTATGACTACTTTAGATATCTAAATCATGTGCAAATGATATAATTTTAATTACTGTAATCCATATCTGGTTTCTTCCAAATATATAAAAGACATAACAATTGTTAATTTAGTTTGTGAATGATAGGTTTATCTTCTTCATTGATTGAATGAGTAAATATAAGTTTTGCATAACAGGTTTCCCTTATTGTAGAGATTTATAAATCATAAGATTGTTATGATTTTTTATGTCTTGTTTGTCCTGTAAACCACTCAAAGAGCAGCGCATCCTATCGTTTACGAGAAGCTTTTGGACCAATCCGGTGCGAGTTTCCTTCCTTCGACCAACTTCAGAGTCATCACACACGGGACAAATTAGGAGCGCTTCCAGGTCAGTTAGTCGTTTCTTTTCTGTTTTTATTAGTAGTTTAATTTAGATATAATTTTAATTAGATTTATATTAGATTGTTTAATTTAAGTAAATATATTAGATCATTTAATTTCAGTAGTTTTATTTCTTTTTAATAAAATATAAAAATCAAAAAACATATCTCGCTGTCTTAGGGAAGAAAACACATGAGTTTTGCAGGTTTTAATTAAATCTGTAGGCTGTTTATAGTGTATATTTGTGAATAAGTAATATTGCAGCTGGCAATTAGATAGTTGATTTGATTTATTATATTAGTAATTAGTAGATTGTATATAGTAGTTAGAATACTTATATTTAGTTGTTTTTTTTAGTTTTAGTTAGTTTAGTTTATTTTATTTTGTTTTAGTTAGTTTAGTTAGTTTAGAGTAGTTTCCTCTTTGGTTTTCTTAAAAGACCTTAGAGCGGCCAACGAAGCCGTTAAAATCGTCAGGGTGGTTCATTCCAAACGGCTTGGGTTATTTAGACAACCTCGGACTAGTTGCACTCTCTCAATTGACGGACAGACTGTTTCGCCCGTCAACAAATGGTGCTAGAAGGAGGGCCTGAACTTAATTAATGGAACGAGGTGGTCGCAAGACTCCTCCTCCACCTAATCACACACCTATAGTGACTAGAAGCCGTTCACAAGATAATATCCCCCCTCAAACAACAACTACTTCAACCGAAGATCCAAAGATCACAGTTGAGCCAACAACCCCTAATCTTACAGGTAGTGATATCCAAGAGATCGTTCATCAATCTTTTATTAAAACACATAGTGCCTTAGCCAATTTGAGGCAACCAAACCGTCCGTGGGGTCAACCTTTAGACTTCTCTGATATCAGAGAACAGTTAGGTGATACTAACCTCACTGTGAATCCTACAGATCCAAACTTAAATCCTGCTGCAGGAGGATCTGGGATACCTCCTTCACCACCTCCCTCATCTCCTTCCTCTTCTGGAAGAGATTCCTCTTCCGACGAAGGCAATCCACCTTCACGTCCTTCCACACCCACTACCCCAATGGCAAATCAGAACAACCCTGCTAGACCCTGGTTGGACCAGGATGTTGTAGCCGTACCTGGAGCCCAACACCCTTTACCCAAGCACCCGGAGAAATGGCTTCCTAAGTTTGATCCCGATTCAAAACAGATAGCCGAAGACCATATCAAAAAATTTATGTTAGCCATTAGACTCCGTAACGTTGAACATGAAGACGTCGTCTGTAGGTTGTTCCCTTATACATTTGAGGGTAATGCATCCACTTGGTACTTTTCCCAACAACCCCATACCATAGTGTCTTGGGAAAAGTTTGAGTCATGATTTTTGGAAAAATTCGGAGATGAAAAACCTTCGAAAGTCTTGGTCATGGATCTTTCGATCTTAAAAATGAACCCAAAAGAAAAAGTTAAGGATTTTAATCAAAGATTCTTAACCCTTAAAAATCGAATCCCTACAGATTTTATGCCTATTGAGAGTCTTGTAATAGCTTACTACACTAAATATCTACATCAAAGTATAACTATTTGGGTCAAACATTCTAAAAAGGCCACGTTGTTAGAAGCCTTCGAAGAGGCTACTCAGATTGAAAAAGAAATACTTAGCCTTAAGGACTCTTCTAGCAACGAAACTGAGACTGTTTCTTCTTCCAAAAAGAAGATTGAAATTCTCCCCAGACCTACACAAAACAAAACACAACCTGGAAACTCCGATTTGGAAAATTTAACTAAAGTTGTACAAAAATTATCTAATCAAGTTATAGATTTAAAAAGGTCAACTGAAGAAGCCTCCTCGAGTAAATGACCTTATAAACCTCCTTTCCGAAAGCCTTTTCAAACCAACTGGCCTAATCCAAACCCTGAAGGCTTCAACCTAGAAAGTTTGTAATGTGCTCTTCAGACAATTCTAGAAGCCCAAGATAACTTGATGCCTCCTGAAATCCCTCAAGAGGAAGTCGAGCAGGAAACAACTCAAGAAGAAGAGTCTTCTCCAAACATCTTTGGACATCTCTTGGATAGCATATTTCAAGCTAACTTCGAGACTGTTCACCCTTACAACACTAGGAGTAAGACAACAAATAAATCTCCTGCTGAAAACACTACAACTTCACCTCCAAAGCCATCTAAATCAGCAGAAATAAAACAAAGTAATGCTGGCCCTAAATTAGATTATGATGTCGTTGAAAATCTTAAAAAATTACGGGCTAACATTTCTATTTATGAGTTGTTGAAGTTTCCATTTTTGTTACAGAAGATGTTGCAAAATATTTTAGAAAATGGCAAGAATGGTAATTCAAATGGTAATAAGGTTGTGCAAAGCAAAGTATCGCAGAAGACTTCCACAAAAAACAATCCTGATCCTCAAGATAAAGGAAGCCTTCCTGTAACTCCTGTAAATAATGTAAATAACAATGTAAATAACAATGTAAATGATGTAAATAATGTAGATAAGGTAGCATTAGAAAATGCGAGTAAGAAACCACAAGATACTACTTTAAGTACTCACAAGAATGTACCTCCTTTTCTTTTAACTTTCAAAATCTTCAATAGAAATGTGCATAATTGTATGGTTGACTTAGGAGCATCATCAAATGTGATGCCTTGGTCAGTCTGCCAAAAGATTAATGCTGAAGTGGAACCATCTTCTTCGAAACTTATACAGCTTGATCGATCAGATGTCAAAGTAATAGGCGAACTAAAAAATGTATTGATTAGATTATCGTCTAACCCAAAGGTTCATCAGATTATTGATATAATTGTGGTAGATATTCCCGAAGTGTATGGTCTATTTTTGAGTAGGGATTGGTCGGAGCAGCTACATGGTTACTTCGCCACGGACTGGTCTCACTTATGGCTTCTAGAAAATGGTAAGCCTAACAAAATCAGAGTGAATCATGAGCGTTACCTCATGTTCACGGTCACGGATTTGAATGACCCAAATGAACCATACACACCTCCCGTTGATGCACCTGAAGTCAAAGGAATGGATACCTACTTCAGAAATTTCATGGCTGAGCTTTCACCTATCAACAATCCAGAACAACAGTCCGAGATCATAGCATATGTGCAACCAATAGCTTCTATGCAACAGTCCCATGGGCCCGATGGAAATCAAATTTGGTCTTTATATTTCGACGGTTCCAAGTCTAAATAAGGATCTAGTGTAGGCTGCATCATTATCGATACGGCAGGTAATAAGACATTATTGGCTTGTAGACTAGAATTTGAATGTACTAACAATACTACAGAATATGAGGCTTTATTGCAAGGTCTCAGAAAAGCCTTGGACATGCACATTCAAAATCTGGTTGTATTCGGCGACTCTGAAATAGTGGTTAGACAGGTGAGAGATTCTATACACTGTCTTTCCCCGCATCTCAAATGTTACCAGTCGGAGGTATGGAGTTTAATGAACAAATTTTCTTCTTTTAATATAAATTCCATTCCTAGACTAAATAATGCTGAAGTAGATCTACTAGCTAATGTTGCCTCCAAACTTCTTCCTGCAGAAGGCTTATCCCCAAACGCATTCTCTGTGGAGCTGTTGTTTCGACCATCTGTTCCAGATAATATCACAAACTGGAGAGTATTTGACGATGATCAGCAGATCATTAACTTTCTGCACCTGGAAGAAACCTTTCAAGGCTCAGTGATAGATGAACAAACGCATAACGACAATTTGCACGACTTTACGGTAATACCTAATCCGAAATCTCCTGAAGCTCTATCGGACATGGTAAATTTCATACCCAAATCTGTTGTTAGATTAGAAAAGTTCTATGATTTTGAAGATAAATTTAAAAATACGGTCAATTGCAAAACCAACAGTTCCTCATTGTCTTATGAAAAAGTCAATTTAGGAACTAGTGGAAATCCTCAGTGTATCAACTTAGGCTTGGGATGTTCTAGACAAGAAAAAACTGCTTTTGATAAATTATTTAAAGAATTTAAGGATGTATTTGCATGGACTTACAATGATCTTAAAATGTTCGATCCAAATATTATACAGCATGTCATCCCGATGAAGCCCCAAACCTTACCTTTCCAACAGAAACTGAGGAAAATGCATCCTAAATTAGAACCGGCCGTACAAAAAGAATTGAATAAACTCCTTGGTGCTAAAATATTTTTTCCTGTTAGACATACTCAATGGGTATCCAACCTCGTCCCAGTCCGGAAGAAAAATGGGGAAATTCGACTTTGTGTCGATTTCTGCAACCTCAACAAAGCATTTGACAATGATAATTATCCTGTCCCGCCCATGGAACAGATCCTTCAACAGGTATCTGGTTCCGAGAGGCTATCCTTACTGGATGGTTTCTCTGGATACAACCAAGTCTTGATGTCTCCATCAGACCAACTAAAAACTACCTTCCGTACCCTGTGGGGCACTTATGCTTATCGCAAAATGCCCTTTGGATTGATTAATGCTGGTGCTACCTTTCAGAGAGCAATGGACATTAATTTTAGAGTCTTAATCAATCACTCCATAGTAGTCTACTTAGATGATGTAACCGTTTATTCTAAAAACAAAGACGATCATCTAGCTCACTTACGAGCTGTTCTGCTACGATGTCGTAAATACGACATCTCTCTGAACCCCAAGAAGTCTATTTTTGCAGTGGAACAGGGTAAGTTACTAGGATTCATTGTGTCTAGTGATGGAATGATTATTGACCCCGAGAGGATGCAAGTCATCGCTAAACTTCCCCCACCTACCTCCAAAAAATCCATGCAGTCTTTCCTAGGCCAGATTAATTTCGTGAGAAGATTTGTCCCCAGTTTCTCCGAAATGGTCAGGCCTCTCCAGAATCTGATTAAGAAAGACACCCAATATCACTGGGGACCCACAGAAAAAAAATCATTTAATGACGTAAAGAAGGCCATAATAGATGCTCCGTCTCTCATGAGCCCTGATTTCTCTCAAGACTTTACACTTTATACTTTTGCCTCTGATCGTTCCTATGCCTCACTCCTAACTCAGAAGAATTCCGAAAACAATGAAGTACCCATCGCCTTTATGAGATCTTCTTTCAAAGGTGTTGAACTTAACTACCCAACAGTCGATCATCAAGCCTATGTTGTTTTTAAAGTAGTTAAGCATTTCCGGTCGTATCTTTTGAAGTCAAGGATGAAGGTCATTGTCCCCTACCCTGTCGTAAGGAACTTGTTAGTGCAAAAGGAGTTAGGAGAGAAGAGAGACAACTGGGTCACCTCCTTATAGGAGTATGACTTAGATATCACCCCAGCACAAATCATGAGAGGCCAAGGATTGTGTAAGTTGGTTGTTGATTCATAAATAGTACAACGAGAAGATAGTGATACGTCAAACCTAGAACAACGTGATCAGAGTTTGATCTATTTCATACAAAACCTTGTAAGTCCTTGGTACGACGATATTAGACATTGTCTTGAACATGGATCAGCACCCCGTCACCTTGACCCTGCCAAAAGAAGAGCGTTGAGACTAAAGTCCGCCTCCTTTCATCTAGTTAATGGTATACTGTTTCGTCAGAATTTTGACTGCGTACTGATGCGTTGTCTTGAAAAGGACGAAGCAGAAAGAGTCTTGCTTGAGTTGCATGCAGGAGAAGCTGGTGGTCACTTTGGTGGTGACACCACTGCTCATAAGGTTTTAAGAGCCGGTTACTACTGGCCAACAATCTTCAGGGACGCCCATGCCTTGTGTCGTAAATGTATCATTTGTCAAAAAGCATCAGGGCGGTTGCAAAAACTAGCCTTCCCCTTCCAACCCGTTTCGATCGATTCTCCTTTCCAGCAATGGGGCCTTGATATCATAGGTCCTATTAACCCTCCATCCCACAAAAACACAAGTATATTGTGACATCCACTGATTACTTTACTCGATGTTCTGAAGCCGCCGTGCTAAGAACTGTTAACACAAATCAGGGGATTGCTTTTATGAATTCGAATATCATCACTTGTTTCGGTATCCCTGATTGTCTAGTCTTTGATAACGCTTCATACTTTTCTTCTCTTGAGATGACTGAGTTCACTTTGGAGAAAGGAATAAGACTGAAGTATTCTGCTAGTTACTACCCCCAGGGCAATGGCTTAGCAGAATCAACAAACAAGAACTTGATCAAAATTATCAAGAGAACCATGGCTGAAAATCACAAGAACTGGCACAATGCACTGCTTAATGCACTATGGGCTGATAGGGTAACACCCAAAGCCGCTATAGGTAACTCCCCCTTTTTTCTCGTTTATGGCAGAGAAGCCATTTTGCCACCTCACATTCTTCTTCCTTCGCTTCAATTGTCACAAAAAGTTCAAGAGGAAGACTGTCCCCCTTTAGAAAGCCGTATTAATGCTTTGATGAAGTTAGAATAAGTAAGAACCCAAGCTAAGTGTAAGTTAGATCAACATCAACAACTGATTAAAAGATGGTTCGATTCTAATTCTGCTTCTGATAGGAATTTTGAAGTAGGTGATCTCGTCTTAAAGTGGGACAAACCACACGAAGGGAAGGGTGAGCATACCAAGTTTCAAAATTTGTGGCTTGGGCCATTTTTGATTGCTGAAAAGTTGGGTCCTAGTTCCTTTCGATTACAGAATCTTGAAGGGCAGCTTGACACCTATCCGGTGAATGGTCAAGCCCTGAAAAGATATTTTGCGTGATAACTACCCTTGTATTTTATGTAAATATTTCATTTTTGTTTGCATTTTCGTTTGCTTTCTGTTTGGTTTTGATTTAAATTGATTAGTTTGTTTTGTGTGTTTTTCTGTTTTGAAAAAATATGCATACTTGTGCACTAAGCCACTCAGACAAAGACCACAGAAAAATTTCTTCGCTGAAATAACTTCTGAAATTTTGTACGAACATCAATGATATATATTTCTGAAATTGATACTTATGTTCGAAAATTTTGTTGTTTGAAAGAAGTTGACTAATTTCAATCTCTGAGTGAAGTTTGTCATGATCATCTATTATCTTTTTACGCTGTCCCTTTTCCGTAAAGGAATGACTCAAAAAGATGTCTCCCTGTCATAGGAAGTGGTTTTAGAAATAAAACATCTCTAGAACTGGATAAAGGACAGCGTCAAAAAATTCTAATGAGGTCTGAAAAATATGTTAAAATAGCAAGATTTTTCAACGTCACCCCGCTCAGCTACCCATAAAAGAAAAAGAAAATAAAAATGTTAATAAGAGTTGTGGGAAGTGTTTGTAAACCCGTCGGGATACTGAATAGGTCCGCTGGCAGCGGGTAAATGCAAGCATGGCGCCAAGACAACTTCGCCAGGGTACTGAACAGGCCTGCTGGCAGCGAAGCAATGTCGGGTAAATGAAAATCTGTAAAACATAATAAGAAACCTCTTTAATGTCCTTTATTCTGATCTAGAACTTCTTGACATGATACATATGTCAAAGTGGGTTAAATGGCAACCCTGTCGAGACTATGGACGCCTGCTGGCAGCAGTGGCCATGCCAACAGTATTGAAGATTTTATCATTAATATCGGGACTTACTAATCTTAAGAATGTTATTAGTTTTCATCTTGAAAAATAGCGTTGGAAAAGATGGTGACCGATGATGTTTGTACGATTTTCTGACTGTTGTTTTGAGTTGAAATTTCTTTGTTGTTCTAATCTGAATTTTATTTCTTTTGAAAGAGATGACTGCTTCTCCCAGTGCGTCGCCATTGTTGGCAGCCAATTCAATTTTTTCTATTGCCTTAAAAGATGCCTACACCTATGTCTTCTGAACTTCAAATTGTCGTCGCATTTCGCAGATTAATGATATTTTCGTTTTGATGCGACATTTGCAAATTAATTTCGATTTAGTTTTCACGACTGAAAGCATGAAAACTCCTCCAGCGTTATTTGAATTATCATGATCTGCTCATCGATATTCTGATTGGTACTTACCTTCGATTTTTTTTATCAAGTAGCTGGCATGATTTTTCAAACTATGCCCATGCTTACTTTGATTGCGCAACTTGAATTTTATTTGATTGATGAGGTGTTGAGCATGCAAATTCATGGGTTACACTTGATTTCATAAGGGTCATGGTTGATTTTGGTTTTTATATGATGTGATCCTTACTATTGTAAGCTCTTGGCTTATCGATTTTATGAAATCTCTTATCACAATGTTTTATAAACTTTGATTACACATTTCATATTGAATGGCATTAGTTTGAAGGTATACACATGGCGCATTGGTTAAACATTTGGTTTTTGATTTAATGGTTTGAGTTATTACAGGCGCATATTTAAATTTTGGGTTTGATTTCGTATTGAACATTCATGGTTTCAAACTATACATTGGCACATTGATATAACTATCCACCGTTTAATCCTTGGGTTGGTCGATTAGTTTGATTTTGGTTATGATTGATTGAACAAGGTTGTACTTTTCCATTACTATGCTACATGGCGGTGGATAATCCCACCACCCTCGCACGCGTACATTAATTTGCATCCCCTTTCATCGTTCTCAGTTGTTAGCCAAAATGATTTTTCTCCTGTATGTTTAATCTGAACCCTATCATGTGCCCACGCCATGGCTCCGGTCGTAAGGGCTGAGCCCAATGGTTGCCAGACATTGTTGATGTTTGACGGTGCTTACAGTGACCTTGAGGAGTTCGGATGGCTCCCGTTCATACGAAAGTTTCATGGCTATAACCCTAGTGTGGCTCGGCAATTTGCATTAACCTTTGATGGCTGCCGAGCCAAGGTTGGGGATGTGCAATTAGAAATTAACGAGCAGTTCCTCAGTTTGGCTACTGGTCTTCCTGCTACTGGACAGAAATGGTCAAAAAATTGCAAAGTGGAAGATGTCCCGTGGACATTGCTCTTCCAGTCATGAAGAGTGAGCTCCTGTGACAAAGGTTTGCTCGCGAATATGCTAAAGCAACGATGGCACGACTTGCTGATGATAACCAAGCAGTTCATCACATGCGAGGGCCGGTATGGTTTTGTTTTCTTGTACCACCTTCGGTTACTTATGGTTTTCATGGGCTATGATCTTAATATGCCTTATTACTTGCATAGGAGTCTATTTAAAATGTCTAAAAGGTATAAACAGAACCAGGTCGATAACATCCTTTTTCACTTTGGGTTAATTAAAATGCTTGTGGTTTGTCATTTGGGGTTACGCCAAGACTGTTGGAATGATTTTCTGGTTCGTAATAATTTTGAGGACTCAAGCCCACCACAGGTTGACAAACCTGTGGTGAGCGAGAGCAAGTCTGTACCCCCTGTGCCTTACAGTTCTCTACTACTTAAACCTCTACCCGACTCGCCTATTGACCTACCCAATTCTGTCACCAAGAATGTGGAAAATGTTAAACCTGTGGCCAAAAGGTCTAAAGCCAAACCTACTGCGAATTCCATAGGAAAAAATAACACCTGATTAATCTCTCGGATGGAAAGAAACAAACCGAAAGTTCCTGTCAACCCTGACCCTATCATGGTGAGTGAAGATTCTGACTCGGAGATTGAACGTTACCTGGCAAGTGAGTATCCCTATTCTGAAGGTCTGTGTGACAAACCCTCTTACGACTTTGTCGAGA